>PNEQ01010869.1:0-69431 GCA_003012365.1 Medauroidea extradentata
TGGATGGATGGATGGATGGATGGATGGATGGATGGATGGATGGATGGATGGATGGATGGATGGATGGATGGATGGATGGATGGATGGATGGATGGATGGATGGATGGATGGATGGATGGATATACACTATCTCAGCTTGTCTGTATCAAAATAAATAATACGATTACATTAAATAAGTTAAGGTTTTAACATTATATAACAATACCATGTACAGTCATTTATAGATATTCTTGTACATTATACATTGGGTTCAAAATAAGCCAGTCATATATATTTTTTAAATATTTGGTTGATAGTTTTTTATGTAGAGGAAGTTTATTTTACAATTTGATACCTATACTGATACAAATACATATAATTTTCTGTAATATAACATAAGGAACATCTAGTACATGATTATATCAAGTTGATGTCACTTTGTCATTATTCTTGTAGCTTTCTTTTGCAATAGCAAAATGTCATTTAAATTATTTGCACTAGCCCATACAGTTAAACCATAATTAATAATGACAGATTGGAACAAGGTGTAATATGTTATTAGAACTAACTCAATAGGAACAACTTCGACAAGTCTTCTTAAAAGACGAAGAACATGAAATAGCTTTGCTATGAGGATTCCGTGTTAATTTCTGATGAAGAACCAAACCTAAAAACCTTAACAGTTTATTAGTTTTGATAGTATCTGGTCATTTATTTTAACTGAATAGAACAGTTTGTGTTTTATTGTTATTTAAGAAAAGAAACCATTCATTGAAAACCAGATTGCAGCTTTTCTCAAAGTGTTATATACATTGTTTTGCAGTACATTTAAGTTATTATCCCTGTTAAAAATAGTTGTATCATTAGCATACATATAAAAATTGGAATCTATCCTATTACAAGTTAAGTCATTAATGGCAATTCAAAACAATAAAGGTCCCAAAACAGACCCTTGAGGAACACTATAATCAAGTTCAAGAGCAGATGAACACTCTCCATTGACACACACCACCAGTCTGCAGTTTATACAATAAGATTTAAAAAATTTCAACACAGATCTATGGAAGCCACAAAACTCCAGCTTACACAATAGTACGGTATGGTCAACACAATCAAAAGCATGACTTAAGTCTAAGTTATAAAAGGTGACCCAGGCATATTCTTTACATTCAAAGGGCCTTATAGACATCCCTTATAAAACTATCTGTGACATATTTTCAGTGGCCACCATGTTAATGTCCCATAGTAAAAGCGGTTTGGCTGGAAACTTGCACGCTAGTTCAGTGCTTGGTTGTTGAGGCGATGCAGCTTCAAGGTTGCCCTTATGTTTCCCTCATTTCTGAGCATCTAACGTGCAAATAGGTGGCGCCCTTAATCTTGGTTTTTGTTGTAAAAGTGTTAAATTGGTAATTTAAAAAATTGTACAGTATGAGTGTGAAAACATAATTTGGTCTCTTTGACATAGCTTATTTACTTTGATACACAGAGGACACCAAAATTATGCAATAAGTTTAATTTATAATTTATAATTTCAATTTATAAATCACTATTTAGACAGTGCATTTATGTAACCTGTTTCATTCCAGAGGTTCTTGACAATAATGACATCATCATCTTTTGATGATTGCATTCATGCCGTGCAGTAAGTAGGTAAAATTTACTGCTAAAACGTACATTTGTAAGTAAATTTGCTGAGAAGTTAACAGACGACTACTTTTTTTTAATTTACCTTCACTTGCTTATAACACTTTTCATATGTAGCCGGGGAATATTTACTGCCACAATTTATGATTTCAAAATGTCAGATTTTCAAAATTCTGGATATGATTTAAACATACGCCTACCCTATAAAATGCAAAGCTACACAGTACTGTAAAGAAAAGTCCTTGTGTTCACATATTAATATAATGTTGGTAAGAGGGAATGGACTGCTTTATGTGTGTGCAAGTTTCCATATCATCACTTTGATGTATGCTTTACTTAAATGTGGAAAATGGATGCAGTCACTTACAATTTAAATTTTTTCAGTTAAAAGCAGGAGGAATTTTAGTTAGAAATAAGACTTTGTTAGTAAAAATTGAATTTAATAATGCAATAGACAAATAGATACACATCTGCTCATGTGTCCAAATGTTTTATTACTCTCAGTCTTGAGACACATAAGTATTTTGGTTTGCACTTCATGATTTTACAAATGAGAGACTTGGCTAACTACTTTTTTATATATTCGCTTTATAGCTTGCTATTTCCCGGTATAGCTTGCTGCAGAATTTGCCAACTTTTTAGTATAGTTGAAATTTGTTATGATTTATTTTAATTTTTCGTACATTTAGAACAACACTTTACTTGTCACTTTAGGATATGCTTATATGTAACAAAAGCGTTGGTAGGTCTATTTTACAGCACTGAAGTGATTTGAGTTTGTAGTAAATAGGAATGCTGGTTGAGTAGAACTCCTATGCCCGCAAGATGTAGCTTGAAATGTAGCCACCATATTCTCACGTCTGTTATACTCACTTATTCGCGGGTTGCCCTCGCCAAGGGACACAACTTGCCAGGGATTTGTTTTTCTAACTACCCTAACTACAGAGGATGAAGTTGGCCCAGGGTAGGAGTGGGACCTACTGGACCCCATGTGCTTAGATGTGCAGGGAACATGCCGAACAAGGACACGTGTGTCGCTGCTCTGCTGGGATTGGACAAAGAAGGCTGCGATTGAGGCCATGTTTATCTACACTTGGCATTAGTTTTACAGTGCCCAGTAAATTGTAAATGCGGGAAATGTACGGGAATTGTACATAATTCATAAAAATTCAAGGAATTATCCACCAATGTCTTATCCACTTTCTTGCCTCAGAAAATAAGCATTAGTATGATACCTTATCCACTATCTTTCACCTTTTCCATAGTGCGTTATCTATTTTCTCACGATCATAGCTTATCCAAGGCAGTAGAACTGAAGCTACTTTCACCTCTTCAATAGTCTACGTCCAGATCGAATGAGAGTCGGCATCTGTGGAAACACTTAGCTTGCCGCAACCGCGTGGCAAAAGTTCAAAGAGTAGGGTAGGTAATCCAAAATTCCAGTTTAAGTTGTTCAAAATGTAACTCTAGTGAAATTTACCTGTTTTGAATGTCCATCTGACAGCCTCTCGAGAGGGGTAAGCAAGCAGTTGGCAGACAAAAGACTAAATTTGGCATGAAAAAAAATGTGAACAGTAGACAACCATAACCACAACGAATATTTTCAAAAAACTTATCCGTTGTAGTAGGGTACGTTATCTCAGTCACATGACTAACTTGCAATGATCACTAAAATAACTTGAACGCATGTAATGCTTTTTAGGATATGAAGTTTATTGAGACCTCGTACTTGAAATTTTGAACAGAGGTGAATGTCATTTGGGTTAAATTTTGAACACCTTAAACTTGAAATTTTGGCTGACCTACCCTACTATCACGAATTTTCGATATGCATGCGTAGAAGGGCATATTTCACGCACAACCTAGCGATTCCACTGACTAACCATTGAGGCTCGACTGGTTCAAGGCATCAGAGATTTGCCACTAATTCATGGATGGATGGCGGCTTACAAAATCGCCCAATAGATGGCAGTACTGTCACACCTTGGGGCGCTTATGCAAAAACTGAAAAACAGTTAAGAGAACAGTGATTTTTTTCCCGATAATGCTTTGTAACACTTGTTTTATAATAGCTACGCACGTTTGATCAAATTAATTCTGTGTACGCATTCATGCAATTGGCTCCATCAATTCATGTTTTGGGCATAAGAAAAATTCACTAGGGTAACTTATTAATTGACTCTTAACCTCGTGACTTTCTGACATTACAAGGCATTCTTACAATTTAATTACAATATCAAATACGGCGAAGACACGTGCTTTTTTTTCCATAATGTTTGCTTTCTTATTATTAAAAATGTATCTACATTGGTGAGTGCTTTATTTTAAGTGAAAATGTTTGCATGTTAAATATGTAAGAAAATTACATTAACAGGAAACACATTTTCCCGTTAGAAAATGTGAACATGGGCTATGACGTGTAGTGTTGTACGCTTTATGTTATGCCTACAGCCATGTATTTTTGATTTACGTAATTGTTGTTGTTCACATACAATTATGGTATTGTTTTTCTCGCAGTATATATGTTAACAAAATATATATATAATAGAAGTTAAAGTTTACTCCCTAGCAGTATACATTTTAGTACCTGAGAACATATATAGTGCCACATAGCAATTTATTGTGTGTGGTTGTACCTACAGATAAGTTTTCTCCAATTAGATAAGTAGGCTGTAGGATGTTTTACAGAGTTCTTTTTATGCAGTGTCTGAATGAGTGTCCGAAATAATAAAAGACTAACACAGCTACTAGAGTTGCTAATTTGTTTCAAACCGACACCGTTATTAATAAACCTAGATAGAACTAAACAAATATACACAAGTAGTGGCAGAGCATGCTATTAAACAGCTGATGCTGTTAATTGATCTGTGTAGCTGTACGGGAATTAATTATACAGGTAATTGGAATTTTAATCTCGCTGGACACAGTGAGTTGCTAGCTACAAAGAGGGGGAAAGAACAATCATAGGCACCATAAAAACACATTGACAGAATAGGACATGAGAAAGCATGCAATTTAAGTGGTAGAAAGTTTCTACTAGATCAGCAGGAAGGTAGGGATCTATTAACTAACAACTTGAAAAGCTAGAATTAAATATTTGTCAGGACGGCTATCTTTAATTTTTGTTGGTCATACTGGCATTTATTTTCGTTAACCATAGCCGTGCAGGACAACACAGCTTTGGTGGAGCATATACACTATTGAGTGACATAACTCCTGTACCTCCAGTAGGCACCTGAAGAACTATAACTTGCCAGGAAGGTCATAAGGGACTGGTCATCCTCCCTAATTCGTAGGCAAACTCCTCCCACCGGGTGCAGAAAGAATACAGTTACTTCCAAGCAGGCAAAACCTAATGATGTATGAAATAGTTTTAACAAGCCGATCTGTACCTTCCGGTCCCCTCAATCCCCAGGCATACCCCCAACAATCTGCATTCTAGAGAAAGGTAAACCTAAAAGGTAGATCTAGTGGATGTATTTTTGTTTGGACTGAGATGGTAAAAAGGTTAAAACATGAGGCCGAGTGCCTATGGAAATCAGTTATCAGTACAATTAAAATCACCAGTTCACAAAAATATATATATTAACTTTAGTTTTTAGAAGAATGATGGGACAAAAAATAATGAAAGCACAGCTCAAATCAATCATTTATTTAATGGTTGAAAGCTCTTCGAGCAAGAAACAAAACAACAAGTCAACAACATCAATAAATAAAAAAAATATGTTGAGTAATATCATATAGATAGATCTTTGTTCAAAACAATTGTTAGGAATGACCACACTCAGTTCTGAAATCACACCATTTTATTTCAGACCTTCTCTTACAAACCACAACACACAACTGCCACAGCTTACCGCGGCGCCATATACCTTTACTCTACTACCAACCTTGGCAGCACACATTCCCCAACATTACACTACCTTCCCCTCACAATTATGTGTAGTAATTAAACAACCAGTACAGTACTTACAATAAAACAAATTCAGTATAAAACAGACCACCGTAACGTCCAATACAATGCGATACTATGTTAGGAAGGCGAAAAACGCACTGGGGGCTTAATAGTATGGCCATAGCAACAAACATTTGGAGTAACAGACTCAACCACTTCGCTGTTTACCTCTTCCACCGGAAAGTCCTGAAAATCCACCTCCTTCTCGACAAAACCAGCCCTGTCCAGCTGCAAGAGGGGGCGTGGCAAAGGAAAGGAAGTATCCAAGCCTACATCTGAACAATCGTTCTGCCGCACGTGGCTGGTATGAACTCTACGAAACAGTCCCTCACCCAATTTCACAATATAGGTCACTTTTTCCACCCTTTCTATGATGAGACTGGGTACCTACTTAAGTGAACTTTTACCTCTGTTCAAATTCACCCATACCTTCTGGTTCACTGGAAACAGTAGAGAAGAATGTGAGTTTGGCCCTGTTTCACGAGATGGAAGCGGAAGTAACGTAGTTAAAGGATGGCTCGGAGTAAATGTAAAAAGAGAGGCCATAGGTGAAAGGCCAGTAACTGAAGAGGGGGTAGAACGATACGGAAGCAATTAGTCACTCAAACGTTGATACATGGAAAGGTGAGAGTTTGCTGCAGACATGAGACTTCATGTTAACAATTTTTTAAAGGTTTTAACTGACCTTTCTGCCAACCCATTCAATTGTGGGTAATACGGTGGGGAAAACATCAACTTGATAGCCCAATATGTACAAAATTGGGCCAATTCCCGGGCACAAAAGGGTGGATCATTATTACAAACAATAGTGCATGGAAACGCAAACTGGGAGAACACTTCAATCAGACATTTCAGGATTGAATGATAACTTGAATCCACTGACAAATTAAAACACTCTATCCACTTTGAATACGCATCACAAAGAATGAGGTAGGTCACGGAATTAAAGTGGAACAAATCGAGATGTATCCGTTCCCAAGGTCTTTGAGTAGCGGGCCACTCTCTTCGAGTTTGCTGATTATTAGCATTCTGAGTTTGTTGACAGATAGTACAAGAACTCTTCTTCCAAATGTCCTCGTCGATGCCCGGCCACCATACGTAACGTAACGCGCCATCATCCGGGAATAAACTACGCCAGTATGATTGTGGTGCAGAAAATTCAAAACCCTATAGCTCAATGCTGGAGGAATTACTACCCTGTTTCCGTACAGCAATACCCCGTTACAATTAGACAACTTATTGCGAACGTTGAAGAACACTCGCGAAACTGTACTGGGAAAATGATGAGGCCAACCTCTTTGGCAATAATTGTACACTGCATACAATTCTGAATTTCGTTTCGTCTCCTCTGCCACCTCATCTGGCGAAATAAAGGGAGTTGTAAGGTACAAAAAATTACATTCTGGTACATCTGCTGCATTGGGACAGGGGTGACGTGACATTGCATCAGCCTGAGGGATACTTTGTCCTTTCTTGTAGATAATGGTGTACTTATACGCAGACAAGATGCAAGCCCAGCGCAACAAATTTGGCTTCTGAAAATATGGTCTTAAGTTGTTGATGGTCACTAATAATGGTAAACGCATGCCCGTATAACTATTTGTGAAATTTCTTAACCCCAAAGTGACAGATGACGCCTCTTTATCCAACTGACTGTAATTTCTTTCTGCAGCAGAAAGCATAGCAGACTGAAAGGCGACAGGAAACTCCACTCCATCAATGACATGACTTAGGACGGCTCCTATTCCGTATGCTGAACTATCAACATGCAACAGTATTTCCTTGCTGGGGTCAATGACAACTAATAAGGCTTTTTCAGAGATTCAAGTCTTACTCTTATTGAAGGCCATTTCACATTCAGAAGACCATACCCACGCAGTGTCCTAGTGTAACAGCCAGTAAAGGGTTTCTAAAAGGTCAGAGCACATAGGAATAAAATGTCTATAGTAACTGAGGAGGGAAAGATAAGACTTCAACTGTGTCACTTCCTTAGGTGTAGGGGTAGACATTATTTTGTCAATTTTAGCTTTAGTAGGTAACTTTCCCTCTCCATAAAACTGGTAACCTAAAAATTCCAAAGAAGACAAAAAAAAATTCAGATTTACAGGTGTTAACCTTCACATTATGAGCATTTAACTTTTATAACACCTGGTGCAATATCTTGTTACACTCCTCCTTACTTGCTCGCCAATCAAGATATCATCAAGATAAACAGCTAGATTATCTAGCCCCATTAATATTGCCTCTACCACATATTGGAAGATTGCAGGGGTAGAAGTCAGACCAAACACTAATCGATTGAACCTATATAAATCATTAATGGTGTTCACAGTTAACAGTTCCCTACTGAATTCTTCTACTTCCAATTACAAATATGCCTGTGTAAGGTCAAGTCGACAAAACACCCAACATCCAACAAACTTATTAAATATATCATTGACATATGGTAAAGGATATTGATCTACACGAATGTGGGGGTTAACTGTAACCTTTAAATCCACACAGATACGTATTTGGTCTGACTTTTTAGGCACAATTACAATAGGACTAACCCATTGACTCGTAGAAACACGTGACACAATACCCAACTCAAACATTTTTTGCAGTTCATTTTTAACATTTTGCACCATAGCATAAGGCAAATCACAAAACCAATGAAACACAGGCGTGACATGGTCCTTTAAATTAACATTCGCTTTATAACCTACAATAGGTTTGTCATTGTTTGTAAGCGAAAACGTGTTTGAGTATAGAGCCTTTAGCTCAAACAACACTTCAAATCTATGACTGCTAGTTACATAACAAAATTGATGTCATATCTGGTTTTGAACATATTTTATCTGGCCAACCAAGCCACATGGCAGATAACCAATCTCTACCCTAAAGTGCTGGAATAGCTAACCCCTTAGTAACTAACAAGGACAAGCGGTTAACACCCCCTGATACTTCATTATGCATATACACTGGCAGTACCTCACTAACTGGTACATCTAAACCATTTGCAGCCTTTAACAAGCTAGGAAATGGAGTTAGAGTACTTGGCCCAAATTTTCACACAAAAAATTCTCAGTCACAGAGTGTAACTGCACTTTGGTATGGTAGGAGAAGTGAAAGAGGGGTGGTAGCTACCCCCACTACTTCCTGCCTATTTCTCCCCAGTTGGCGAGTGTGGAGGAGGGGGAGGAAGAATGAACTGCTGCGTGACCTTGAACAGGTGGGTGGGGTAGCAAGAGGATACCAACAGACTGGCCTTGTCCTAGGAACAACTCTCTTGCCTTCCCTATAGCGTAGGCGATGACTTCTGCACCTTTCACATACGTCTCCTCGATAACAGTGCAACTACTAACCACAATATCTAATCTTACTGACAGTGGCAATATTGTGCTATTTGATTTTTCTTATGTCAGTTAGTCCACTTGTATGAACACCGAAAGTCAGTCAAAATATTAAATTTAACATGTATGAATTTTACAATAGAAATGAGTTCTTTATTAATTAAAAGCAAAAATAAGTGTTGAAAGTAGCAGATGACGCGGCATCCGATGAAAACGACTTTTGATTGGTCCCAGTCATAGTTTACGTCGTAAACAGTCCGTGCTCGGCCGACGGCCCGGCGTGTCGTAACGTGTATTCGGTCTGCTGACTACGTCATGTTTTGAAGAATATGTAAAAGTGCGGTCTGGTATTCAGCAAAAAGCGATGGAAAAAAAGTATCGTAACAGAGTTTAAACACATGTTTACACACCTCGGCACGGAACACTATAAATAAATATATTAATAATAATAATCTAACAGGCAGTGATTCATGCAACTTCTACTCTGATGCTCGCTGCTACGCCACTAACCAATATAGTATTGAGCCCGTGACGTCAGCCGACAGCCATGATGTGATGTTCAGTTTTTGCGGCTTTTGAAATGCGTAGTTTTTTTAATGGCCGTGATGCTGTTAAATTGATTCCAAATGTAAAACAAAATATGTGGGACTACATATTTTTCATGCTGATTACTTAATGAAAATCGCTCGAGGGGTCCGTTATGGCCATAGTTAGCAATAACAGCAACAAGTATAGGTCACACAAAAACCTATCTTTTCAAATACACTCTTATACAATATACCAAAGCTTACAAAGACTTATGGTCTTCGAATCCACAGTGAGGTGTACAAAAAAGTTTATCTGACTACAAGGGCAAAGTGCTGACCATAAAAAAAATAATAATATTAATTAGGCGCTGAAATGTAAGAGGTAAAAAATATGTAGTGACTGTGAGCCAGATATCGTCTGACGTGTATTCGCAGGAAAGTGACCATATGCTAGCATCGCTATTTTTCAATGTGTCAAATATTTTATAATTTTGCTAAGAATATAATACAGTGCTAAATAATGTGATGTTTTTGTTGGTATTTTTATTTAGTAGTGTTTGGTTATAAAAGGTGTAAGAATTGGTTATCCAGTGTAGCAGTGTGGAATGTCTAGGTAACCTTTAGTATTCACTAATTGCACTCGTGTATTGCATACCAACACACTCGTACCACTCATTGTGAAGACTCTTGTGATGCCCATGTCTGGAGCCCTAGATACATGTGCAGAACACTTATGCCAGCAAGAACCTTAGAATAAGAGTGACTTAAAGACAAAAAACCAAACTAAACGACCAGAAATAATTTATTCAGTTGCTGAAATTTGAGATCATTAATTTATTTAAGATTCTGGGATCATGGAAAATACTGAAAAATAATTTATTTAGCTGACAAAATATATGTAGAGTAAGGTAGTTATGAACCTTAATTTCGTATTACCACATCCTTGACAAATCGTAACGAGCTTTAAAAATGCTTCACGAAAATTAAAAATATGTTGCAAAATATTTAAATTAAATCTTAACAAATTCAAATCGATAATTCCTGGCAAATAACGTAATTAATTAAGCAAATAAAATTACGTTACTGGGATCGTCCGTCTGGCTACTCAATGTTCTTATTTAGCTTCAAACACACATTAACTCTTTGCTAGATAAATATTAAAATTGTCTGCTGCTATACTTTTAACTCTCCCGAGTGGTAAGCACAGAGCTTCTAGGAAAACTCAAGACTGATGAGTATATTTTAATAGCCATTCCAAAATAAATCTAAAATCTTTATAATACTGGAATTTCGAAAGCCCGAGAATAAACAAAACATTAATTTAGCTGGTAGAAAATAGTTTGACACATCTGAAGTTGTATGAAAAGATCTGTGTCATACCGTTCCTCGCTTACACCCGTAAGTGGTGATGGCGTCATACTAGGATCAGCAATTTCTTTCTTGATCACTAATATAAGTTAGTAAGAGGTCTAGTGGACACTTCTAAATATGCCCACGGCCATCCTAGCCTTGGCTCACGTTTTGGCCTCCAAAAACTAACAAAAATTATTAGGATGGCGCTAGCTTTAACGAAGCTAGCGATGCGCGGAGAAAATCACGTCATTCCGGCATTGAAGCTGGCCAAAAACTTCCCTAATTTCGGACCCCTCGCTTTAGGCGTAACACGGCCCCTCCAGCATACCTATTAAGGTTTACTGGGGTTCGAGAGTATGAAACCGAATCGCGAAACGACTCAAAACATGAAAATGAAAACAAAAATACATACATAGTTCAAATTAAAAGAAATTAAAGATAAAATTATAATTTTGGATGTGAGTCCTAGCCTTAAACAAAAAATATGAATAAATTAAGTACCGAAGTTAACTAGATACAAGCAATCATTAACTATCTTAGCTATCCAAAGAGAATTTAAAGTTACATTAAATACCATGACAAATGCAAGTAATCTCAAAGGCAATATAACCTGAAAATAAAGTGTTAAAGAAAATAATTTAGTACATAATTATCATAATTAACTTACTAAAACTAATCTTTCTATAGCCAAATGCTATAATAAGTTCGAAACTAAACATATTAGAACTTTGCTACACAAACTTATTGTTGAGAAACAATTTGCGTTATTTTTAGCACTCCCTCATAGTACAATTAGGAACTGGTATTTGTGATAAGAAATTAAATAGTGATGTGTTAGTACAGAATTGTTTACAAATACATTATACATACTGGTAAAAGTACATGAGAAATTTTCTGCCACTCATAAAAGTTATCATCTTAGATTTAGTATTTTATTTCAAGTTTAAAAGTCAATGTTATTCTACAGATTTTTCTTCTTTCAGCCAGTGGAAGTTGTCAGTAAGGAAAAAGGGAAGCAAGGGAATGTTTTAAACCTGCATACTTTAAATAATCTATTTCTAGCGAACTAACAAGAAAATATTTTTGGAAATATGGTAGCACAGAAGGATAATAATGAACTTTCATCATTATGAAGTTTGTGCACGTAACGTATTTTATGATACAAATAATACGTTTGAATACTTGAAAACACAATTTACTTGAACAGAATTTTAGCCATCCTAACTTAACATAACTTGTATCACTGCACTTATGAGTTTGTACTGTAAAAACGTATAAGGCCATATGTACTGTAAGGTACTACAAGTAGACTGCTTACGTATTTTTTTGCGTGCTTGTTTACAGGTGGGTATGTTTATTTTACCATAATCGTATATTATATTTATTGTGTAACTAAACAAAAATTTGCATTTAAATAAAGCCGTAACACCAAATTTCTCATTGCGGTAATAAATGAAGTTATTTTTACTTCTATAGCTGATATAAGCATACACACACTGTTGCATACATCTTTGGTGCTGTATAATCAACATACTTCCTTGTACCTTGCAACTTGTGCGACTTGTGTGTTGAATTCACACCAAGGAAGTAAGCAATTTTGTAGTATAAACATGCAAAGATCCAAATAATGATAAAATTTTAGGCGTACAAAAATATTTATTTCCACAATATTCAACCAAACCTATATTCGGCCCATTCTACATTTTAGCATTGCACATAATCAAAGAAAACAATCATTCCAACAACCTACACATAGAATGAAGTTAAACTATCCTGTTTCTGAAAGAAACTATACACATTACATCAACTACAACTTAAACTTACACAGACACAATGGTTTAAATTAATGGCAAATTTTGTAAAAACTTCTACAAGGATGGAATCATACAGATAAATAAAAATACAAGACACCAAAATTGTTATGTTATTCAATGATTATACCATGCATGATCATTTTACAACATTAATATTTTACAAAAAAAATTATGTAATTTTTGGCATTAATTTTTTCTCATTTATAATTTAAATATTAGTACAAAACATACTTTTAATAGTGTACACTTACTAATATTTTTTCACTACAAGATGTGTTTTAATGAATTAATCAGTGTGCCGAAAATGTATATTTATGTATTTTAATACGTCTGCCACAAGTTGTTTACTAAGGGGGAAAACTGAATTTATGTACATGTATACATTTAAAACAATACTTGTATTTGCTGCAGATTTTAACAAACGTCAACAGATAAATTTTTTTATATTCAAACAAAATACCAATCTAAGTCATATAAAACGATACAATTAACTAAATATAATGCAGTAGTAGAGTATAACATACAAGAATCTATGGAAGCACGAAAAGATTCTCACAATACAACGCACATCACACAATGTTTCCAGGTCATGTCTAGCACTTGGTATAGCAATAACAACATTCCAATTTCATATTTCGTTGTCCTAGTCAGTCACCTAGCAAACTGTCGTTTACGATTTTTCTGAAAAAAAAAAAATACTGTCTAATGTGTAAAAATACAGCGCAGTTGACAAAAATGCCTTGTACATAAGAAGAAAGTACTTAAAATTAATGCAAGTGAGCAAAAATAAAAATGTATTTCCATTGGATTACACTGAAAAAAGAGTATAGTTGTAGGTACTATACATGTGTTAAAATAGGGACAATAAAACTGTAGGTTTGTTGGTACTACTCTGGACAGTTCTTTTAACAATCTGATTTGTAGAAAAAACAAAGAGCCTTGTTGCTTTTACACACTAGATGGTAACTTCTACAAAACAGATTATTGAAGGAACTGTCCAGAGTAGTACAGACAATCAAACTGTTTTGTTGTCCCTATACTCTTATTTCAGTGTACATGCGACTTGAACTTCCATCAGTTGGCGACAACTTACATTAATCAAGAAAAGTTTTAATGGTCACTTTGAGTGTTCTGCTTTACCAATAGTGCTTTCACTTTCATAAATAAATTTATTTATTTCTAGCAGCCATTATGTAATCAGAGTTTCTTATTTCCATTGACCTTGTATGTCTAGGATCTACGATTTCGGGCAACAAACATTTCATATAAAAACGAACCAGTTTGTCCCATTTGCATTCTTGAATGATTTTATCCTTTCCTGTGCTATAGCTTCTACTGGGAGTAAGACTGTAGCAGATAAAGGTCACTTCACTTTAACTATAGCTCCAGCACCAATAAGACAGTCGGGAGTGGCAGCTAAAAACTCCAAGTCTTCATCTGCAAAAAGACCATGCGGGTTAATGGTTCTTCCCTAAACAAGCCTTCTGTGTTTCTATTGCAGTCTGTCCGCTTTCTCATCCATACTGAATATCTTCTGTCTGTAAAGAGTTCCCGTACATTACCCTCTTCACTAATGCATCA
The DNA here is from genome assembly GCA_003012365.1 of Medauroidea extradentata. Lineage (NCBI taxonomy): Eukaryota > Metazoa > Arthropoda > Insecta > Phasmatodea > Phasmatidae > Medauroidea > Medauroidea extradentata. Next base: position 14,189 of record PNEQ01010869.1, read on the forward strand.
CATTTGGTCGTTGCATGGCACTTACATACTGAGCCAAAATGTAATGCAGTTAGCAACTTCCACTTTGAAGAATAGTTAGACATTCTAACTGTTTTCTTTGCTTCTCAGTTCCTTTTAGAGGATTAAGGAAGGCCAACTGCTCTCTTCCATTATAATCTTGCTCTATGTATGGTCGTTGTGCATTAGGCCCATAAAATTTGTCTTGACTTTTCGAGCCTGAGAACAATTTCTTGGAACATTTTTTAGTTTTATTATTTGCGTGTATTTTGTAATCAGCCTTGCATTTTCTTTTTAGCTGAGCTTTCTTGCATAACATGCCCGGTATTGTGCCATAAAATTCTTTGTGTATTGTATAGTGAGCGGTCCCAGTGTCGTGTTATAATACCACTCCAAGACATCTGGTCTTGTAGCTGTTTCCTGTCGAAAAGTTGATTCTTTTACCTCCACTGTACTCAGCTACTGCTGAGTTGTAATGCTTGGCAGCATTGTTGTTCATGCAGTGCAGTAGGCTACGGGTATTCAATGTGAGATGTTTTACTGCTAACGTGATTTAAGCAAAAAGTCCAGTGGCGATTAGGTCACTAACTATGTATAGAAAACCCTCGATCTAACGAAATCGTAAGGTGCCAGAATATTATGTCGTTAGATCGCCGATGTCGTTAGTCCAGAGGTAACTAAATTTGACCCCCCCCCCTTCCCCAAATAAAAAAAATTGAGTTTTTTTCTAAAATTTATGTAGAACAATTACCGACTTAAAAAAATTTTCATTGAAATTATATTTTAGTACGATGAAAAGGTGTCGTCCAAATAAAATGGTACCCCACAATCCCCCACCGTGACGTGTGTGGCGGAGCGGCGCGCTCGGTCTGGTTGTGTAGGATGGAGGAAGGGAGTGGCTGGGCCGCTGGCCTTGACATGCCTTCGGGCAGCTCGTGTGCGCATGATTCATCCTGCTTGTCTCGCGTGAAGCACATTCAGATGTGAATGTATACTGCAACGATTTTTAAACATTTCAGTACAGCCATTGAGTCTTTTTTACTGCGCAAGAACTGTTACAGCCCTTTTACCATTATAAGCATTTACTCGATACTAATAAAGGTGCGTATTAAAGAACAAACATTTAAAAAATGTCTTTATTTTTTAAAAACTCAGAACCCCTATTATGAAAGCGAATTTATAGCCACTCACAAGGGCAAAAAACTGGCTTTTCAAGGTGCTGTCACATATAAAATAACGACTGAATTACTCGTCGCTATAAGTTGTAGGCGTATTGGAAAAATCACGAAACTATGCACAACGCAACAGTTTAATGTTCTGTACTGCGAATAGGGATGAAATGGCTCTCGGGCGCTAGCTGCAGTCGCTCTTATATTGCTCCACTGTCGAGCGAGGCGCGAGCATAAAACAAAAACCTTAGTCCATATGCCGCACACGGCGACGGGAATGAGTAATACAGCGGAAGTTGTCAAGGTCAAGCCGAGCTCACTGCAGCTAGAGAAAAAGGATGAGATAACACTGGATTTTTTCTTTTACGGACTGCTGGTCCTTTTTTTTTGCCCTGCTGTAATAAGGGTGAAAAAAAAGTCTCTTCAACTCCCATCCCCCTGGACTATCACAAGACACGGAAACATGGGAGAGAGTCGCCGAGTGGGAGAGGAAAAACAAACATGTGGCTCTGCTTTGTGGCAAGACAGGATGCTAGTTGCACGTGACTATCAGACAGTCATGCGTGCGCACGCAAGCAGAATCTGTCTTGTTTTAAGTGCAGGTGGGGATGAATGTTTACTGGCTGGCGTGGACAGTCAGGAGGGATTGTATCTATGTTTAGCGGCGTGTTTCTTACAGCACAGCACTCACAAAGGATATTGCAACACAGACGATTTTCTTTACATTTTCTATTTTGTGACCCGAATTTTTCACGGTACCCCAAAGAAGGTTGTAAATTACCATTGCTATGCCACACCGCGTAGCGAACTGCATAGCTGAGATAAGGACACGTGGAGGAGTGTGAGAGGGAAGTTCAGGGAGGAGAGAGCGAGAGGAAGTGAGGGGGAGCATTAGGAGATAAGGCAGCATTAGTCATCACGTCTCACATATGTCGGTGTTGCGCTGGCAGCCTACGCACCTGGCGCGCTTCAACTATATTCCTGCCAAAGTTTCTAGCAATTTTAAACAGTTTTTTCTGTTTCACAGCTGCATATTACTAATTTATGATAACTGCATTATGTTATTGTTTAATGTGTGCATAATTATTTTTAATTAACGTTTTACTGCGATCAGTTTCACTTTGCTTAGCTTTGATAAATTTTTAAAATATGAATTTTTACACGGTTCCTGGAAATTATGTCCTTAGATCGCCGATGTCGTTGGATCCGTTGTCGTTAGATTGGGGGTTTACTGTATATTGGATTCTTCTTTGCTCGTGCTATCACAGAAGTAACCACGTTCTGCGCAAATGCTATGATCCCCAAATACGTGATGCTGCCCATTCAAAATGTCTTTTCTCAGCTTTGAAATGCTGTGCTCAATTTCAATAGCCATACCTTTGTTTCTAAACTTTGCAGCTTTTTTAACGGTTGTTCTTCATTGTAAGGGTAAATATTTATTTATGTCAAACTGGGTATCTTGGCTAGGTAAAAGTTAAATTCACTCCGACATTCCAACTTCTAGCTACAGCGTACGCGAATGGAATTTTTTAAGTACACGAAGTGGAATCCACTTATCACTCCTGATAAAATAGGAATGCAGAGAGTATCGTATTAGTATTTCCATTATGTAACACATTCTACACAGTTTTATCGACAATTCTCGTTCCAATAATGTTTCACAAGCGAGTATAAAATAAGCGTAATGTAAGAAATACGCCACACACACAAATACACTAGGCCTGAATATTCTAGTACTTTATAAATGTTTCATTATATTGGTTGTACGTTATGAATTATGTTGGCGTGCGTGCGTAAAAATTATACTCCAAGAAAACCATACAAACATCTATCGATCCGAAACAGAGTCTCTTACGAGAATCACTTTAATACATAGACACATCTGCATTTCGCGAAAAGATTGTGTGCCTGGTTGTATTGCATAACACTTGAACTCATGTTCATCTTACTGACTAGGTGTTTACAACTACATATTGCTCGTCTGAAGTTCTATCCGAAAATCACATACATGTGGTGTCGCAGTAACCTTATTCTGACTGGCAAGGATGTCCCTGCACAAAGGCACGCAGCCAATAACCACGAAACAGAACTGAATATGTGCATGTGTGGCGTTCAAACTAACTGTGGCAAAAACCCTTTCGCCAAAAACAGGTGCCCCTATTCACACATTATTTTACCAAACAAAAATGTTTTATTTTCCCTCACGAATGTACACGACTATAACGTTGTTCATGAGCATGAGTCAATGTTTTCAACGAGGTTGACAGAATGCATGCACGATCTTTCATCAGTGAGTTACAGTTGCGTGGTATTGACATAAACACGAGAGCAAGAGCAAGAGCGAGAGGATGAGAGGAATCTCTCACTGCAAGGTTTGGCAAACCGCACGTGTTTCTTCGTGTACATTCGGCCAGGGTGGGAGGAGGGTGGTCCGACAGTCTCCGTGGATGCGCTTGAAGTAGGGGAAGGAACTCGCTGTGGTGGGAGAACATCATTCCGGCGCGCTCTCTAGTGCCGAAACGCGGAACAACGTAAAAGAATTCACTTCAGTTTTCCTGACTAAATGGCTGGCGATATATGTACAAATGTATATATTTTAGAAATCCTTACGTCCGTAGAATTCACGCTATAAGAAAAAAAATTTATACCTAGTATTTGGAAAATTACGAATTTTACCATTCTTTTTATAATTGTTTCATCAGTACTAGGATTAAAATAAGCTTATAACATGAATTTCAGGACCTTTGTCTGTTCAGAGTTAAAATATTACGTTGTTCCGATACTCCAACTACAACCTACAATAGAATTAAATCGTACGTTTTTCTCATGTAAAATATTGTTGTGAGACCCCACCTTAACGACTAGTTGCACTGACGCTGGATCCAGATTTACTCCTGTAGTAGCAGTACACCATAAACCAAAAACAGGTTGATTTACCTTGGGGTTGCGGCAAACCTTGGCTATGTGACCCGTAAGGCCACAGTTGTAACACACCCACTGACGAACTGGACAGACGTTGGACTAGTGCAGACTCCCACAGCTCCTGCAGCCACTCGACAAACCTTGCTTTGACTCTGGAGCATGATCCTTATTGGGCGACTCATCAGGAATTCGCAACTGGCAATAGTTCGGACGCTGTCTCGGCAGCCGATATTCCTTCTTGATCACTCAGTTGAACGTCCCGTTATGCCCCCTGGCTAGAACTGGGAATTGAGCCAGCCTTAACCATTTTCACTTTTGACCGCTCGACACTTTTCATGAGGGCGGCTGACTTAGCCACTGTATCCATGTCCGTAACCAACTTTACTGCTTCGGAAAATTCCAAATCTTCGCACTGTGACAACAATCTCCGAACCATTGGTTCAGATAATATTCCTGAGACTAACCTGTCACACAAGGCTTCGTCGAGGAAAGTCCCAAACTTGCAGGTTAGGGAAATTTGTTTTATAATCGTGATATACTCAGCTACTGACTCAAAACCTTGCTGTCGACACTGCCAGAACTTAACCGTTCTGCGATAACAATACTTTTTGGAGAGAGAACTTAAGTAGACAGTCAATACAGTCGTCAAATGAAACGTCTACAATATTTTTAGGGCTTAGTTGCATTTTCAACACCGCATACAATTCCGAAGGCAACATGATACACATAGCAACTTTTTTACTTTCCTTCGTATCACTGACGGAAAAATATAACTTTAGTCGCTCAATATAGTTGTCAAAAGTCTCTGCGCCTTGTACAAACACTGGTACGGTCGGTCCATGTAACGCCATTGTGTATCGTGGAACACTGCGTAATGCATTAAAACATTATAACAACACATCAGTATGTTCCATCATCCCATCCTCGTCGCCAGGGTTATGAATGACCACACTCAGTTCCGAAGTCCATTTGACACCACTTTATTTCAGACCTTCTCTTACAAGCCACAACACACAACTGCCACGGCATACCGTGGCACCATATACCTTAACGCTACTACCAACCTCGGCAGCACAAGAACTTATTTAAGTAAAAGAAAAATCTTCTTTTTTTGTCAGGGGATCCCCAGTTAAAAATTAAGTAGACAAATAATTAACACTTTAAGTGAACCTTTTTTTGTAGGTAATTGTCCAAAAACCTTCGAATTTTTCTTGTTAAATCGTATAGATTTTTTTAAATTACATTCTTCGGTAAAACAATTTTTTTTTTAAGTTGATGCTACTTAAAGGCAGGCGGGATGAATCCCACTACAAGGCCATTGGACTGGAGAAGAGTTTCCCCGCGGAAACTCCTGAATTAATCAGGAATCAGAAAGCCATAAAAACAGCGTGGTGACGCCCTCATGGTCACCGCTTTAAAAAAGCAGAAACAAACCCAAATTAGAAGGGAAACCAGGAAATAATAAATTGCTGTCATAGAAATACCCTTGGGGTATTTAAAAAAAATTCACCCGATGGTGGATGTCTTAAACAGACATAAAGAAAATCAAGATTACTCTGTACAAGAAAATTTTCAATGGTCAACCATGATTGCTGTTTCAGAGAAGAAGGAAGAAGACCACAGACATCTTCAACTATGTACTTAGAGTCTACAAATAAACGTACATGTTCGCTTCACTTAACGATTCAGTTGGTTGAATTGTTAAGTGGTGCAAGGCTTAAATTTAAACACACAAAATTCAATAACAAATACCCCCATAATAGCAATATAAGATACAACAATAGGAAGAAACTCTAAATGGTTTGGAAGTTGAGAGGGATGAGGATGTAGCAAAGGTAAAGTGTCACGAAAATTGATGCCTTTTGGCTGGGAAGATAACATAGAGTTTAGTCGTGTAGTGGGAGAATCATTCAAAGTGAGGTTTTGCAAAGTCAAAAAATGCAATGATGTAAGATTAGTTGAAAATTTGGGTAGATGTAAGAAGGGTAAAGGTTGATCAAAGTGAATGGAAGAATTGATTTGTCCAAAGGTTTTGAAGGAAGAACTGACAAGATCACAATGTGTAGCATTACTAATAAAACCACTTCCAGATATGGAAAGAGTGAAGGGTGAGTCAGATTCTTAAGTTGTTCTGCATAAAAATGTGACATCGATAGGACTTCGGGTGACAAAGATCCAAAGTGATTTAGTTCTCAATAGGAACGGTGATACTGTATTAACAATTGACTTTTCACAAAAATAGAGGTATGGTTTACCAGAAAACAAATTAAATTCACAATTATTAACATAAGCATCATAAAATTGGAAGCCAGAAGGACAAATGGTAAGTACATAAGTTTTACAGTAAGTCAAAAATTTAGAATTCACAGGAGCAACATATTTTCTATCCTGATCAACAATTAGAAATTCAGATGCATGCAATAAGATGTATGTACTAACTTTTGGAAATAACACAGGAAATGTGAAGATGCGGTAACTTTGGAAGAAAGAATTTTGATTTGCCAGAGGGATATTAACTATGGAATAATTATATACCACTGCTTGAACGGTACTAAAACCGTAATAAGAATACAAATTTTCAAAAATAACTGGGGCAATCATGTGTAAAGGTAATGAAATCATGTGCTGATTCTGATTCAAAATGTTTAAGAATTTTCTGGAATTTAGAAGAGTAGAACGTAGTTTACCATGGACACTGGTCTCTATAGCATGTTTCAGATCAAAAAGTTATAGCCGAACGCTAGACAATGCTTCGCTCACTTTAAGTAACATAGTGCTAAGATCCAAACGAAAACATACAACTACAATCTTGTCCCAAAATTTTATGTGAAGATTTATTAAAGACTTTGAATAATGCGTTATATTGTTCCAAGTAGTTAGTAGCAAGAGTTTGAATTCCTTTAGTAGAATTAACACATATTCCAAATTTTTGATTAAAACAATATGGTTCGCTAAATTCACAGATATACCATCTTGAACATCAGCCAAAGAATTTAATTTTGGTTGCAAAAATTCTAATCACCATTGTTCAAAGTTCCAAAAACCGTTTTCAGGACTTTCCCTCCAGAATCTAATATTCCTCTTTTTTTTTTGTCTCACTGCCAGGGAAGTATAGAAGTGAGTGTCATAGCTTCTGTCTTGAAAGCAAGGAGATTTTCTTCTAACTGAACATTAGCAAATTAAAAATTTTTATCAAAACTGTTTTCACTGTCCGAGACCGTATGATGTTTGTGAACTTTTGAAACTGAGTTTATCATAGAGTCCTATCGAGTACGTTGCTCATGTAACTCTAACAAATCAAAATTGTGCACGACTGAGAAATAACTGTCCGAGAAGGTAATGTCTTCATCACTCTCAAAGATAACACCTGAATTAGTGTATTTACTGTGACTGCCGTGACAAAGGTGTAACTGGCTACTGCCAAGAAGGATGAACGACAAGACTGCCATATTTTTGCCAAAATTCTCACACGAACTGAAAATAAGAGACAAGTGTAGATTTCATTAAAAACTAATATCCAAGAAGGTGAAAGTCGTAAAATGAAAATAAGCTTGCGGTAGGCTCCCAGCAGAAGATAAGATCAGAAACCCACAAGACACCATAAATCAAAATGAGAGAATTCAGAAATGAGCTGAACTAATTCCCAAAAGAAAAATAAGTACGAGACTTACATCCCAAATTAAGATTTAAAAAACGCTTCATATTTCTCCGGAGAAGAAAAGTCTCCCAACATAGCAAAAACCCAAAATTCCCTAAACAATACGGAAATAATATTTAAGACCATATTTTCCCAAATATAATACTTCCAACTAGGTTAGCGAGGATTCACAACATATATGACATTTTACACTATACAACATATTAAAAAACTACACAACACGATGAATTCCACAATGTATTTAACATTTCAAGATTATTCAAAATTCATAATAAGCTTAAAAAAAAAAAAAACTTAGAACTACCACCGCAGATTTTTGACAAAACAAGATCTCAAAACTGATCCAAAAAGTGACTCGGACCAAAGGTTGATCAGACCAAGATCAATGCAACCAGGATCACATAAATAGAGTCAATGTATAAGATTTGAGTTTTATTTTGTGTTTGTTTGATTGGTTGGCCAACCAATTTTACAATTTATGTTTGGGATACACAGATAGGGTCTGCAGCTCCTATGCAGTGTAAAAAAGTCAAACATTGGTAGTTGAAGGTTTAGGATAGAATTTCTTCATATGTGAAATGTGAGCTCTAGTAACATAAGCTCCAGAATTGGAGTCAGCTAAATCAACAGAGACTGGCGTAAGGAAACATTGGATTTGATAAGGTCCTGACCAACTATAGAAAATTGTTGCCATTTTTTTGTCAACTGCGTGACTGACTGGGTGTGCATTGCTCAAAACAAGGTTTCTTACCTTGAAAGGATTATCAACACAATTTTATTTGTAACGTGCCCTACTTTTGAAATGAGCACTCTTTAAGATTCTTGAGAGCAGGTGTCCGAACTTTGTGTACGTTCGTAGGATCAGTAGGTAACAAATAATTTAATTGCTACAAATTGATAAAGGATTATTTGGTAAAAATGTGAACAACAGATTAAAAGGAAATTTTTTTGAGATTCATGTTTGGTGAAATTGAACGCCATTTGTAGCTGTGAAAGATGTTTATCCCAGTTGGTTTGGTCCGTTGCATGAAAAGCAATAAGTGCTGAATGAAGGTTCCGATTGATACTCTCCACATGCGAAGAAGGTGGGTTGTAAGGTGACAAAGTGATATGGCAAATGCCATGGGAAAAACATAAATTTTTAAAAATTCTTGAAGTGAACTGTTGGACCATTATCGGACACTACAGAAAGTGGAATGTCAAAATTTTGAAATACACAGGATTGAAGAGCTCTGACAGTAGATAAGGCATCAGTCTTTCGAAGGGTTACTAACCGTACAAATTTAAAAAAAGCTTCAACACACACTAGCAACATATTATTTCCTATTTTACTTCTAAGAAAGGGACCAACAAAATCAATAAACAACTTTTCCATAGGTTTTTCAGCTACTTCAGATAACGAACCTAACCGAATGTTTTGTGCAGGTTTGCCCAGAGCACATAATTTACAACATTTAACTCTTTTTTGTGATATTGGCATCCATGCCTTTACAAATGAACTGTTGACGAATAGCCTGAAAAGTTTTGTTAATACCTAAATGTCCACCAAGAGGTGAATTATGGAACTATTCAAATATTGTACGTTTCAAATGATTTAGCAAAACATGTGATCACGATACCTACAACACAAGACATCTTTCGAAAGAAAATATGGTTTATGTTCAACAACTTATTTTAAATCTCAAATAAAGTTTTTCATGTGATTGTCCTTTTCTTGATGTTCTTTTAGATCAGAAAATGCAGAAGGAAAATTAATTTAAACATTACAATCTGGAATAACTTCAGTTATTCTGGCTAGGTGCCTTCAAACATTCTAGTCAAGGCATCAACTACTACATTTTGAGGGCCTTTAATATGTTGAACTTTGAACATTAAAGAAGAAATTTTAACAACTCAACGTCCAATTTACCTTAATTGACGTGGATGTGCAAGTAACATAAGATAGAGCCTGATGATCAGTTTCAAGGAGTAATTCTGCATGCTCTTAGTACTTATGGAACTCATCAATGCCGAACACAACAGCTAAACATTCTAATTCGTAAATAATTGAAGATTTCTTTTGTTGATGATTGAGTGTACGTGATGCAAAGGCATCTGGTAAATGACAGCCATCAACTTCTCGAGCCAAAACAGTGCCAAGAGCATGGCTTGAAAATTCAGTTTGCAAAATGAAATGTTTTGGAAATCTGGCATACGGATAGCTGGCGGATTCATTATATCCTGCTTTAAACTTCCAAACGCATTTTGCTGTTCATCATCCCACTCGAATTTGGTGTTTTTCTTTCTTAATTTATTTAAAGGTGCTGCCTTTTCAGCCAAACTAGGAATAAATTTACTAAAAAATTAAATCATGACAATAAATCAATAAATGTAGCTATACCCTTCGCATCTTTGGGTGGTGGAAAATTTATAATGGCTTTAGTTCTCTCTGAATCAATAGAGATTCCCGAAGATGAAATCTTATGAGATATTTCGGAAACTGCAAATTTAACCTTGGCACGGTTCACGTGAGACCTGCCTTTTCTAAACGAGAAAATACTTCAAATAAATGTTAAAAATTTTGTTTGAAATTATCTGAATAAATTACAAGGTCATCTAAGTAATTGTAAACAAATTAAAATTTAACATAGTGAAAGATCATGTCTAATTACCAGTCTAGTAAGTACTTGTGCACCAGTGGCTAAGCCAAATTGAACTCATGTGAATTGATAGAGATTCCACTGAACACAGAAACTAGTGATGGGTTTTGAATCCACAATTAAAGGGATTTGGTGATGTGCAGCATTTAAATCAATGGTTGTAACAACATATAACACTTCCAAACCAATTAAATGCAGAATGGAAGTCTGGAAGAGGTACAGATTTAATTTTGATTTTTTGGTTGATTTTGCGAAATTCAGCAACCCTGCAGTGTTTATTTGGTTTAGGCACCAAGAATGCAGGCCTAGCATACTGAGATGTAGATTGTTCAATGACACCTGGGTGCATTCTATTTGATGTGTCTAATTTATAAGGATGACTTTTGAAAATATGATTATCTGTTAATTTGATTTGGTATTCAAATAATTTTGTAAGACCTAATTCAGATGTCAAAACATTAGGAAAAGCTTTACCAAGTTTATCAGTTTTGGCATGCTGCTCAAATGACAAATGTTCTCCAAACCTAGAGTTCTGGTTTGCATCAGTCTTAACCTTATGCACATTTTAAATTATTTTAGAGTTGGCAAAAACTTTTTTCACATGTGGAGAAAATTATAAAAAAATACGCTCTGCTTGCATATCCAAAATTAGTCCTGTATTGGTAATAAAATCAGCCCCCAAGAAAGTCCAAGCCAAGCTGTTTAGAAACAAGACATTTATGTGACCAAGTGAATTTGACAATTTTCAATTTAAAGGTAGAGCAACACATGACAGGCAAGGGTTCCTTAGATGCTGTGTAGCACTGGATATCACAAGGTTCTGCTAATTTGATTAATTTTAATGCTATTAATTTCTCAAACAATTTTGCAGAAATAATTGTTCGCACATATCGTGAATCTACTAAAGAATTTACTGATAACTTTTCCAGTTTCACTTCAACATGTGGAATAACTTTTATGGTGTCAAGTATATTTGGAAAATTAACTGTAAGATTGGGAATGGTCTTAGTATTTACGTGGTCATATGGAAGTTTATTAAAATGTAGGAAAATTGTTCTTAAGATTTACCATTATCATGGGATTAAAAAAAATTAGAAGTACTGCAATTGTTTTAAAACTGCATACAGTACCGACAAAGCTCTTAAAACTCAATTTGCTGTACTTAGCATTACATGTGTGCAGAATTTGATGTAATTTGGATTTAAGATTCCTTTAGGTATCTTATGTGATCAAAAATGTTCATTTGGCCACCTTAGTTAAAATATGAACCCAGCTTGATAGAACATTATTTAAGTCAAGTTGCTTTAAAACATACTGTGTATGTACCACTTAAATAACTTGTGTGGTCAAAAAACAGACATATGTCTCATTTTGAAAATACAAACGCAGCATGAACTAAAATCTTACAAGTCGAATCGCTTTGCTAAATAGGTGTACCAAATTTAATAGTGTCCTGGAAATTGGTAACACACGTATCTCGAATGGTCAGATAATCTTCAAATGGCTTCCTTTTCGAAAGTATGAACGTGGCATGAATAAAAAACTAAAACAGTTAATTCAGCTTACAAATAACTATGTTAGTAGTAGTTTGATTAACTTGGGTATCTTGTGTTCAGAAAATGTTCAAATTACTACTGTTGAGAAAATATGAATATTGAACATTGCATGAACAAAATACACTAAAGTCAAGCCACTGCAGCAGTAGTACTTGTGTACCAAGTTTGATGAAATTCAGTAAAATGTTTTCTCAGGTTTGTCATATTAGCTAAAAAATGCAAGTGGGTGCTATTTTCAAATTATGAACACAGCACGAACAAAACACGTACAAGATGAGTCACCTTTCTAGGTAGTATATGTGTGTCAGTTTTTATGGAATTCTGAAAAGCTGTTCGTTATATATCTAGTATAATTCGTATATCTTTAGTGGATTACAAGAAGATCACAGGCCAAAGTCTAATTACTTTAATTATTTCTCATTGCGACTTATGCCTTTCTTGCAGAATTTAGTGGATGTTAGAGGATACATCTCGTTACATTATCTGCCTTAAGTGAACAGAAAGAAGAGCACAAGTCTCACTTTATTTCCACTTGACTTGTGACCTTCTTCCCGACTACCAAATATATGTTTAAATGACATACTTTTGAAAAAAGTTAAACCCAGCGTAAACAAAATACATAAAAGTCATGTCAGCTTTCTAAAAGCTATGTGTGCCAAGATTTTGTAAGTTTCGATCCATGGATTCAAAAGTTTTTATGGAAAGAGAAACACACACATGCACACACATGCGAGCACATGAACATATATTCATGCATAGAAACACACAGATGAACATAAACAGACACACACACATGGACACATACAGATGGAAACACACACAGACTTGACACACACAGGCTGACACACACAGGCTGACACACACAGGCTTACATACACAGATGGACACACACTGATAGACACATACACAGATGGAAACACACACAGATGGACACACACACAGATGGACACACACACAGAGGGACACACACACAGATGGGCACACATAGAGGGACACACACAGGTTGGACACACACAGATGTAGACACATGGATGGGCTGACACACAGTGATGGGCACACACACACAGATAGGCAGACACACAAACACAGATGGACACACCCAGACACTGACACGCATAGACATGGGCACGCATGGATACAGACACTTAGGTATGGACACACATGGGCCTGGGCGACAGGAAAGTGAAGTCGTAAGTGTACTTTTCCCTTAGAAAGTAGGCTAAAAACATTAACTGACATTGCATTAGTCATATAGAAATCAGAAACAGTAAATGCCTGCAGGACTGTCAACGTTTACTGAACTTTTATGAGACAGTATATTGCAGTATAGATAAGAATAGTTATGAATTAGTTTGTAAATATCTCAGATGTTTGGTGACAGTTTTCTACAGCTGCTATCAGTTTTAAAAACAGAAAAAATTTTTTCCTTATTTCCTCCCAGACACAGTTTAAACAGCTACTTAGTGTAATGCTTGTTAGTATTATATGCATTCTTTTTAAGTATACATTTGTGCCAACCTTGGAGTAGTAAAATAAGTTTTCAGTTCAAATGTAAAACTGTTTACAGATTTGATTGTAAATTTAAAAAAACTGTTTCTAGATTGTAATGGAATACTGTGGTGCTGGATCAGTGTCCGACATTATGAAGCTGCGTAACAAGACTCTATCTGAAGATGAGATTGCAACCATTCTCTGCGATACTTTGAAAGGACTTGAGTACCTACACCTTAGGCGGAAAATACATCGTGATATCAAGGCTGGTAACATCCTTCTCAATACTGAAGGTCATGCCAAACTGGCAGATTTTGGTGTTGCTGGACAGCTCACGGTAAGGCTTTTGACAGATTAGTTTTTTGTGAGTATATTTTTGTTATGCGTTCAGGGATGCCATCGTCTACGGATTCTTAATAGTTTCTACAGACAACGGTGTAAACTACAAATTTCTGGACGGACATGCAGCAAAGTAGCTGGTGCTATTTTTTTGCATTCAGTAAATTTTGCACTGCAGGCAGGAAGGCTTATTCTGAGAGTCATGTTTTTCATTTTATGCATTTGTAAGTTATGTTATGTTTATTAGTTAATCAAGAATGCCCACTACAGACTGGGCGCCAGGCAGAGACATTTATTTTGTTCGTTGTTTTGTGGCTTGCCCGGCTCACGGGCGCACATGTGTATGTGAGGGCGCCTGATGCGTGTTCTTTGAACTTCATACAGTCACTAAAGCTGTGGTAGATGTACTAGATTTCCGGTACTAATAGCAGTAGTTTTCAGACTGTTCTGTTACGTGTATACCTATCTTAAACAATATGCATACCATATTTTCCAAGCGACTAACTAAAATTCACTGTTGCCAAGTACTTCAGTTTAATGCAGGAACATTGCTGTTTACATTGGGTTGTAGCTTGCAGTACCGATACAGGCCTCAAAGTCGGTAACTTTTTTCACTTCTTGTCACTATATTTGACCAAAGTCACTTTTAGTCACTATTTCTGAAAATTATCACTTTTTTCACTTTTTCGAAGTGCTCAAAGGTGGCTTGAATTTTTTTAACAACAAAATTGCCTCGTAAAGAGTTTATTAAGTTAATGAAGTTAAGTTAATAAAAATTTTAGTTTGTTTTATATTTATTTGTATCATATTTAGGCTTGACAATGACTTTTGTTTTGAACTTGATAAGCTTGCAACATTGTTAGCTTGTCTGAGTTTGACGAAGGTGTGTCTGGAACTATAGTTAACATCATGGTGACGGCTTTACGTAACGGTAGTCGCCACGAAAATACTCATATGTTTTAAATCGCAAAGTTAGTAAATCTATGCGAAATCATGAAAATTTTGTAATTTTTCACATGTTCCGTAGTAAGACATGTCTTTGATTCTATATATTTACTGTACGTGAATTGACAAAATAAATCTTCCACTGTGAAGAGAGTTTCGAGAGTATCGAAGTCAATTGGAAAATACTGAGTGTTTAGGTTAGTAGGTTACATAATGCAACGTGTTTGCTTATCCTCGTAGGTTGTTAAATGTTACTGGTTTATTTTTGTTTGTCATACGTAGTGATAAAATAAATACTGCATTTATATTTAAAAAAGGCAAATAAAATTTTAGAACTACAAATTTGACATTTGTAGTGACGTGACGTTATTTTGCCAAAATTTGTCTCCGGGGAAGTAGAATTAAATTTTCTTCGCGAATCGCCAAAAATGCAAGAAACTATTCACATAATACAGAGTAAAGTTTACCGGTAGCAAGAAACAAGAAGACAACAAGGATCAAATTATTCTTTTTTAAGAGGTAGTGGACCTGGCATGTGAGACGTGCTATAGCGTGATACGGAAAGTAATTTTTCGTGTATAGTTACTAATAATGTTTCTAATGCGTTTATCTACGAAAAGAAAACACACTTCAGATTAAGTCCCTATGATTTTAAAAATGTAGTCCGATAATTAATTACATGATTATCAAGCTCATCAAAAGTGCTAAAAATTTATTTTTCAGGTTTCTGTAGCAGAGAAAATATCAACCGTAATCATAAAGCAAAATCGTAGAAACCTGCATTGGACCTTACCACATACTTTCCGCAAATATAATTATAGGGTCGACGCTTGAAGTCCCATTAAAAAACAGTTGGTACGTAAACACTGCACGCTAGTTTAATACTCTGCGCCTAGAGGCGATGAGGTGTTTGACGCACGGGTTATATTCGCCTTATCGCCTTCCCCGTTTCTGTGCCTCAAACGTAAAAAAAAAATCTACGGTCCACTAACTCTTAAATCTGAAATATAAAGGCGGATCACAAAGGTTTAGGTTATTTAAAGTTATAAATTCTTAATCCCTTTGTTGGACACTTGAAATTATTAATAGGCCCCTACTGACGCTATTTTGTAAAATATGAACAAATTAAGTTATCTCACAGTTTTAAATTGTTAGGTGTAATGTGAAACATTAACATTGTTTTATAAACCCGTATATTCTCATTCCATTCATATGTATTTAATGATTTTTAGGTCTATACAACACAGACTAAATGTTCACTTATTCATGTAGATTTTCTACCATTAAACTTTAAGTTACAGATTTATATTCAAATATTTAACTAAAGTAAGATACCCTTTGCACACATTCAATATTGCATCAATAGATCTTGACATGCAAAAATTAATGAAATTTATGACAAAATGACATGATAAACAGTAAAAATGTTAATGAAAGAATCTTATTAAAATGTACGTAAACATTAAAATATTTTCACAGAAAATAGGCATGTCTAGTATCATACATGTGAAACATGAGTACAGAGTAAAATAAAATATATATAAGTAGTTTGCAATATTTATGATGCATAAGTTTCATGTAGTAATACAGTGGTAACAAGTATTCAGTGTTTTTTCACGTAAGAAAGGTATAAATGGTGGCATTGAA
This sequence comes from Medauroidea extradentata, assembly GCA_003012365.1. Lineage (NCBI taxonomy): Eukaryota > Metazoa > Arthropoda > Insecta > Phasmatodea > Phasmatidae > Medauroidea > Medauroidea extradentata. The sequence goes on from PNEQ01010869.1 coordinate 30,552, forward strand.
TACTTTAATTTAAAGTCACTTTTTGGTCACTTTTTTTCCTTTATAGTCACTTCGTAGTCACTTTTCAAAGTTAGTTAATTTAGAGGTATTAGACCACTTTGAGGCCTGCGATAGTAATGTGGAACAGTGGTTATTGTAATAAATTACAATCACATGAGGTGAAGTAAATATTAAAATGGATGAACAAAGTAGTCATGTGATGAATGCACGACCACGAAAAGACAAAATATTGCAGCGTAACGGTTTTGGACCGAGTCGACATGCGAGTAGCAGTGTTAGAAAGCCAGTGAGGTGTCAGGACACAGTGTTTTTGTACCGTGTCTAATTTTAATTTTTCATTTAAATGTGGTAGCAGTGACGAATGCAGGTGACACATCGATTCCATGAAACATATCAAACTCAAGAAGGTTAAGACTGGAACGAAACCGTTAACTTCAGTTTTATAAAGCAGAGGATTTACATAGCATCATGAATGGTGAAATGTTACATACTATTTTTATAGTAAAACATAATTTACCGCTATCTTCAGCAGACCATGCCGGACATTAACAGCTACATTTGGAGCATGCTACTGATAACCAGTTGAAGCTGGGAGGTTGGGCATAAGGAGTAATTGTAAATTAATTTGTGTGCCTATTGTTGAAGTGAGACAAGTATGTAAATAATTTCCAAAATGTGTTTACAGGCCTTCCAGAAATGTGTATACAACTTCCAAAAAATATGTATACATATACGACTTTCAGAAATGTGATGTGAGCGTATCATATTTTATAATTCATTCATAAATTTATTTTTTAATAATGCAGGTAAATAAAAATAGCCTGAAAGTGTTAACAAAGTGCTGTAAAATGTCTCATAATGTGTGCATGTGCAGTAAATTCGTTGATTAAAAAAGTAATTGTGGTTAATTAAGTGAAGTTGAAATGAATTACAATTGAGCTATTAATTGCATAGGAAGGGGTTTTAAACATTCCTTCTTTCCTCAAAGGTGACATATTTGTTTTATTTATTTTTTTTTTTTTTAGTTAATGTCAGAAAACAATATCAGGATATATACTGGCGGTATAGTCAATATTAAGATACTAAAACTGCGTAAATAGCTCCATTTTGCATCTTGAAATTAAAATTTTTCTGGTGTTCGGTGATCCTTTGTGGAGGAGAACTGACTACTGATGAAACTACCTAGAAGTTGGCATCGCTGTGCGCTATAATGTTTGTGTTTATGCATGTGAAAGTTTTACTGTATCTCGTTAGGGCACATATATTTCATTTTAAATTATGTTAATAATGTTTGTTACATTAATTATAATTTTAACTAATTTTTAATCTTAAATTGAATTATTTTTATACTTTCCTGAAATTGTACTATCTTCCTTAATTAAGTGGGAAGTGAATATGTTGTCTAACAAAGTTATCTAAGATACACTTATTGGCTGAAAGGTGTTAACATGGCGTATCTAAAAATAAATGTAATTTGTGTTTTATGTTACTATTTATAAAAAACAATAAATGACATTGCTATTATAATTTAACATAGACTGATGTGATCAGTCGGATCCATAAAAGTAGTTATCTTAGTATGTAAATATACGTCAGATTTTATAGTTGAGATTTTATTAGCATGATTTAACATAATGTGAGACAAATTTTGACTTCTAAGTTTCAGGTACTGCTAAATGACTTCCATAATGTGAGCAGGAAATATAATTTGTATTGTTAGATCAGTTGCTGCCACATCATCCACATGTGGATGCTGCTTGCACTGTGACTAGTAATGTCTGCCATGCAAGTTTTTTGTTCAAAGGGCACTTAGTTTCCATAATTTTCTTTATAAACATTCATGCCATGCATGTGAAACAGAGTACATCACAGATGGCATGTAACTTGTAGTTACTGTAAGTTTGCTACAAATTAGTAACTAACTGGCGACGCCCTATGAGATACTCCCAGATAACCTGTTTTCCCTCACACAAGAAATCTTTATTTGAAAGGATTTGCTATGTTCCTGAAAAGTTTAGTTGCATTAGGTTAATCTAGCACACTGAGTTGCCATTTTAATACAAACCTCATTACACACACGTCTGCTACAATATTATTTGATATGCATATCAACATATTACCAGACAGTAAAATTATTGTTTATTAGGTTTGAATGGAATTATTAACAAACCTATTATAAAATACAATGGCAGTCATGCAGGGTGACTACTAAAATTAATTGCACAGTCAGCTCATGTGTCACTTGTGGTTGGTCAAAACGAACAAAGCCCCACCGAGAACTCGTCTTATGATTGGTCATGCAAAATAGGAGCATACGCTGACGCCGTTTTGTGTAATATTTAAAACACACGTAATTTTTGTACTTGGTCCTGAGAACAGTTTGTTTATCCTTTTATAAACAATTTTCTTAAAAAAAATTTTATGGTTACAGTTTATGTTAATACAGTAAAATATAAAAATATAATGTTGATCGGCCATGTGTTCAAGAACCATTAATCTAACAGGTTAAGCCCTGATTTCACCCATTTCTGTAAAGCATTTAACATTGTTAGAGAGGATTAACACTGTTAAACATCTTTAACAGATGTAAATGCTTACAGAGGTTGATGAAACAGGCCATAAGTTTCATAAATTTGGTGTGTTTACCTTATTTATTAATTTTTGTTTTCTTCACCCAATATTACATTACTATAGAACAGAAAAGTGACATTAGAGTTTAAAAAAAGCTTTCAGCATCAAAATAGCAACAAATTATGATATACATTATTGAGGTTAGCTTGTACGTGACTGCATCAATGAGGCGACTCATTGTTTCGAATAAATGTTACAAAATTTGATTCCACAGTTGCCATTTATCATGATGTGCACTAACATATTCATAACTTAACCAAATATAAATCAACACAGTAGGCCAATAAACTGGGATTCTCATGTGTGCTTGTATTTAATATGTTAACTTATAATAAAAAAAATTGAGCAGTAAGTTGATGCTTAATTGCTTATATCTACAAAAGTGCTCATAATGACACCATGTATATTTACTGAACAATTTTACAGTAAACTGCATACACAAAGGAATGATGTACTACAAAACACTTGTAATTTTAGAATGTCTCGTAAAATCCTGTACTCTTAGTAGCAAGATTATATTGTAATCTATATGAGGTACAATAAATATTTGAGATGTCTCATCAAGTGGCTACACATAATAGTGTGTGTAACAGTCTTAGCAGTAACAGTTGTACACATTCAACCTCTTTGTGGACAATCTGCTATTAAAGTTAACAGATAATTATTCTGATTAGAATCATTTGTTCACAAGATTTCAGTCTCTGTAGGGATCAAGGCTTACAATGTTTTTCCTTCTACATGTTACTTCCAAATTTATCATGGGTACTCTTCCTAGTGAAGGCCCGAAACATCACAGCCCTGCTGCAGTTGATGGCCTCTGGTCTAAGGCATTGATTTTCAGTGGCTGCCTGATGAGCTCGCTAAGCATCTCAGCTGCCAATGCAAGTGCCACTGCGTTATCTTCTTCGGTCTCATATTGTCTCAAGGTCCGTCACAGGTCTCCTGCCCAGCAGTCATCTTATCACTTTGTACCAAGCCTAGCTGATGTTGCTAGGAGGTATCTGCAGGGAATTGAGATGATATTTTCCTTCCCTGAGCTTGCTCCCCGTTCATCCCCAACATCCGACTTCTTCTCGTGGCAAGTTCTCATTCTCTTTCCCTTCTTCAGGTTGACAACTGTCTACATGCCCCGAGAAAATAGTCCTGCAAGAGTATATCACTACCCACGGCCAGATTAACATTAAGTATATTTATCAAGCAATATTTAAGATTTTAAGATCACAGTATCAATAACTATAATACACTTGAATAATAACTATTATATGGACAACATTTGGCTACGTCTCAAACTGAACCAACATTGATACAATAGGATTTTGTAAGTTAAATTATTTTCAATCAAACTTAAATATGATGCACATTAAGGTGTCACACATCAGTTTGTTCTAAGCTTTAATTTTATGTTTTGCTTAACTTGAGAATATACTACATAATCAATTTTTTCTGTCTGTGATTGGAGTTATGTGTGTGATAAATTTAAATGCACGAAAAAGGTTTTCTTGATCAAGTTGTGGCAAAATGGAATGCAATTTAAAGGAAACTTATGTAAAAGGTTATGTTGTACTTTAAAACCAATAAGGGAATTTAAAACCATGAAGGCAATGGTGTAATTGGTCATGCTCTATGGCTGAATTAATCTATTGTGAGGACTATGCTCAAAAATAATTTGAGAAATTACTATCATATGATGCATTGACTTCCATTTAAGTAAAATAATCAAATCAAATATCAAATGTGATTTATACTGAAAGACTGCTTGGAGAATGAGCGTGTAAAAAAATAATTGCAGTAACAATTGTAATGTTAAATATAGACTTATGAAACTACTAGGTATAAAATTTTCCATTACTTTGAAACCTAAGTATCATTGTAAAAAATAAGTTTTTTACAACGCAAAATAAGTTTTATACTACTCATTTATAGCTAATGTTGTAGAGGATATTATTGTTGAGGTAGGTTCAGCCCTCAACAGCTATATAATGTTGAGGAGATGGGGAAAAAATGGCTGACAGAACTTAGATTAAAAAAAGGAAGAAGTTTGCCCTATATAACTGATAATAATTCAGTTAAAGATAAATTTAATTCCTTGTTAGTTTACCACTCTGAAAATCTAAAGGCACTTAAAGGCGTTCAAGTGGTGAAAAATCATATTTTTTTTGTGTATAAAATAGGGTTAGTTATGTAGACATTACTTCAGAGTACATTTACCTATTATGAAAAAAATTTACCTATTATAAAAAAAATAGCTCAGCCAGTTTTCCCGTAATGCCATTCCAAAGTCAAAATTTGTGTATATTTACTTAATACAAAACTTAAAAACCAGTGAACATAATGAAATAAAAAATAATCACATCAAAACTACACGTCGTGGTCTACGGCTTGAAGCATGTAAAACTGTTTACAACATAACAAAAAAAATTAGCAATTTTTAATTTTTATTTAAAGACAAAAATTTTTTTGTACTGGGTATTTATATGTTTCAAGTCGTAGAATGTGACATGTAGTTTTGATTTTTTTTCCTTTCATTACATTTACTTATTTTCCCCAAGTTTTGTATGAAGTAAAAATTGACAATTTTTAAATTTGAAATGCTATTGTGGGAAACTGATTGAGCTAATTTTTCGTAAGAGGAAAATGTACTCCTGAGTAATAATGTCTATAAAACTAAGACTACTTCACACAAATATATTACTGTCTTTTTTTCCCACTTGAACACCCTTAAGGGCTACTCAAAACCACAGTTGCCAGTAATTTGGAAAGCATGTAACACATATTTCACACAGGTTTTTTTTGCAGATTGTTTTACAAAACGATTTATACAATAACTAAGGTAAACCACCCAGGATCCGATATGTTTAAGAAATTTCTTGTAAAAAGAAGTTCATAAAAGCAGACTACTTGTTTAAACCGAGATATCTATGTATTGGACGAATTTCCCAACCTTTGGATTAACATTCAGGAGGACCTGGCTTCAATCCCTGGCTCTGGCCACCCTGATTTAAATTTTCCATGGTTTTCTAAAATTGCTCTATGTGAATGCTGAGACAGTGTCACATTTACGTTTATGACAGGATTAATATTTGTTTAGGTTTTTCTTTAAACTCCTACGATTTGTAAAAACAGGTCTGTTTATTTTATTATTTATTGATTCAATGCTAACAAATATTTGAGCTGGCGAAACAAGTAACTGTTGATATGGAAAGGTGTTGTTTAGGTTTCACTACTTAAAATATATATTTGTTGTTTACATACTATTATTTGTGTGTTTTAAATGTCATAGTATATAATATATGTTTGTCAGATTACAGCTACCTTATTATCTACCATTAAATTTTAAATGCATTTAATTACGCTATGTCATTAATTTTTTTCTTGTTTGCAATTTAATATTGCTATGCAAAAATATGTGTAAGTTAATCCTTGCTAATTGTTGTGAATAATCAAGTGTATGTGATGTTCTAAGTTCAATGCCAGAGTATTTTTGTAACAGACTTAAAAATAAAGGATGAGGTTGTCAGTTCATTTTTTTCTGTGTTTGTTCCTCAGAACGCCATCATGTATAAACCAATTTGCAAAATTATTATTTTTGTTGAAAAAGGGAAATTTTCAAAGGGGTCCCATTTTAATTTCATTGGCATTGAACCTTGGATTTCGAAGATACATCAGGGAACTCCTCAAAATTGAATAGGAAATGTATAGTGATTGAGATATTGGCAGGTTTATGACAATCCAAGACTAGTTAGGTACCTAACTATGTTCAAGGATGCTCTGGACTGACTTGGACTGCGAAGGGACAATGGAACTCCTTAACGACAAACACCACGAATGTGGAAGGTAAGCACCGAAAATCTGTAAAAATCAAGAAATACAAAATATTTAAACAAATTTACTCTAAAAAATATGCACTAAGAAGTAAAAAATTATTACATTATTTTTAGACTTCTTAGAATACAATCAATTTATTAGGTCAGTAATATACAATTGTTGTTATTTTTGGAGTTGGTGCCAGCTAAGCTTTTTAGAAAATTTGAAAAATTGCCTATAATGTGCAAAATTTATTTAAAGTTATGTTAATTTGATAATGTAGCAGTAGCTAATTAAACCAATTTACAATTGAATACAACTGCTTAAAGTAACACTGTAATTACAAATAAACTTAAATAAACCTTTTTACAAACATAAGTAAAACAGGGACTTAAAGGGACACCTCGGAAATCTATTGACAAATGAATACAGGTGACGTGTTAAACAAATCTAAATAAGTTAAGCCTATTCTAAGCATCAATAAACCACATTAAAATATAATTAGAGAAAACTTATTGCATACAAGTTCATAGAATTTTTATATATTGGGCAAAACTGTGAACGACGTCTGCCCTCATGCATCTGCCTGCGTTTGGGTCGCTGACTCAAGGTTCTTCCTTTCTAGCCCCTCTGCTGCCCCGTGCTGTTCAATGCCGCACGGCTGCTGTTTTTGTGTTGATTAAGAAATGCTTACTTGCAGTCAACGTTAAATTTCTTTAAATTAGATGTATACCTTAAATATTTTTTTTTTTTTTCAGAGTATATATTTTTGAAGTCTGTGTTACTTTTAGCTAAAACTTTTTTTAAGTTATTAATCACAGGCTATGGTGTTTTGGATTGCTTCTATGTGAAGAGAAGTATTTTTGAAACCTGATGACATTTTTGTGGAGATGTGTGTCTGGCAGTTTTGTTTTTGGACAATTAGAAAATTGCACCATTGCCATCTAAAAGAAGCTTATTCTTTTCCTGTTGACCACAATAAGTAATGTGGTAACATGTATAATTTTATCTCTGTAGCGACTTTCCATTAATTCTGGATATTTTTGGAACATTTACCAACCTGTAAATATTTATTTGGTGTCGCTCGTTCCATGCCATAAATCTCTGAGGTAAAACAAGCACATTGCTCCACCTGATGCCTGTTCTGTTTTTTCCTGAATTTGTCTCATGCTAACTGAGTATACAGAGTATTGTTGCGTGCCATGTTCCTGGAGGCCAGTGGTCGGCGGCTGTTTCGTAACAACTTGAGGGCTGGCCGATGACTCAAAGCCCGGGTGGCTCATAGTGGGAATCCCGCCGAAACTACGTCATAGATACCTGTCCCAACTGCGCTTTAACCCTTTGAGGGCGGCCTACGTGGCTAAAATCATGTCAGAAACATGATGTAATGTCTATTTTAGACCCCTGAAATGCGGGGAAGACCCGACTGTCTGACCTAGTATAAAAGCGCAGAATCGGCACATTGGGGGAGAGTTCGCTATTGGTCGTGCTAGAGGAAGGTGTTATGGTCGTGGAGATAGACTGGTGAAGACATTTTGGTGACGTCAGGGTCTACTGTGAGGCGGCAGGCGGCTACCTTCGGAGCAGTGTGGACGAACCAAGAGGACTGCTGTGGCGGGCTGACGGGCGAAGAAGGAGGTACGCGACGGGAGTCGAACCGAAGACCTCAAGAGTGAAGACAGCGGTGCACTCCGGGTGCTGCGCAGCACACGACGATTCATTACTACGGCGGACTATTAAGGTTGTACACTGTCACTGCTTGAAAGATGTTGATTGTATATATGACTGAATTTTATTATGATTTGTACTGTTTAATTAATTGATCCTAGACATTTTTTTGTGCTTTAATTGTGAAAGTTAACTAACGTGTCTGTGACACAGTGGTAATTGTGTGCATAACTAATTGTGTTGTGAGAGTTATAGTTGTTTACTGTTTTGTGTATTTCGTAGCTTTATGAGCTATTAAATCCAGTACTTAATTTAACTCTTTTATTTCTAATTATAAGACCTCTATCCCAAAAGAACTCATGGGAATTGCCCACATGTAAAGTTATGTCTCAAACTTGTAACAGTATTATTGAGTAGAGTACTAAATATATCTGTTTAGGTTCTCTAAGTTTTGGTCTCAGATCATCCCCCAACATTTGTTCTGTTATTTCTTCTGTCTGCTGTAGTAACACATCTGTTTACCAACACTTGAATTAGGGAGGTGTTGCAGATGAAACTAGAGCAATAATGTGGGGCTAACCTGCAAGAAAACTACAGAAGCAGTAAATAGGGAAACATAAATGTACTCTCGTTACGATAAGTCCAGAGATAATTGGTTAAATTCCAAGCCAACAGGAAACCTGGTATAATAAACTTAAAATCTCAAAAGGTGATTATACAGGTAAGTTAATCTCAAAGAAAGAAGAGGCTGGTAAGTAACCATCCTTAATCTGTTTCATTGTGATACATATACCAGGATTATTTTTGTTTTGCAAAAAATAATATGAGTGGCAACAAAGACAGGTATTTCCTTCGACAAAAGAAAAGTATGAATAAGATGATGGAGGAGGGATAAGGCATGGCAGTAGACGGACAACAAGTTAGGCCACGTGCTGAGAGTGAAGTTAATGAAGCGAGTTATAAACACACAGCCTCAGCTTGTAACCTTGGTGATACCCTCATGGAAATGATGAAAGAAATTGTGTGAACTGTAAAAACAGTTAAGAAGGCACAAGGGGAGTTACAAAAACCGGTTTCTGAGATAAAAACTTTGTAGGACAACTTGGCTACCAAGGTAGATGTGAAGATCACCAAGGTAAAGACTTTGCTGGACACATTTACTATCAAGGTGCAGGTGCAGATCAGACTTTACAAGGAACTCCTGGCCGAAAATGTGCAAGCACAAATATCTGCAGCGCAGACTCTGATCACAACAGTGCAAATAGCACAACAAAAACTGACATCAGCACGGATGGAGAAATTGGTACAATACCAGGACGCATTGCCTACAGAACTAAAAGAAATGCTAACAGTGGTGAGTACCGAATTTACAGACAAGTTGGACATGTACAATGTGGCTTTGGACACCAGGGAAAAGAGTGTAACTGAATTGAAGGATAACAGTACCATTAAATTTTCATGGATGGAGCAGCATTTTCAGACGCATGAGAGGGATCTGCAAGAGTTGCACAGTGAAATAGCCGGAGTTGCTGAGAAGGTAGAGGCAGACCATTACAGCCGGAGAACACAGCTGGTTAATGACACCAAGAGCCTGAAACAGGACATCTTCCACTTAATCCGGCAGCTGGAGGAAAGGATACACTTACACCTGGTATTGGAAGCAAGCCAAACTAGACCTGCTTTCCACTGTAGTGAGACACCATTGGATCATTTAAATGAGTCTCCCCAGATACTGTCTGTATTGACTAGCACAGAAGAAGACTACCCTGTTGTTTTTGGCAGGTACAGTAAGTATCTAAATCCAGCCTTCCACTACTGTTTACAGTCACCTGCTCAATCACCGGGCGTGTGAAATTTCGTCCTTTAGCAATCATGAGAGTGACCCCAGCATTGAAATCAGCCCATATGACTGGAAATACTTGCCTCTCAACACTTCATCTTGATGCAACCCGGGAAAGGGGATTGCTGCATTTCAAAACAGTGAAATAAGGTTTTATTACGTCAGAAGCCATTAAGTACCACTGCTCCTATTTCTATTCTGAATACCAGTACAAATAACGCTACGTTACATAGTGTGGCTCCTAGTAGCCCCAGTGCTACTAGGAGTACGTTAAACTACTAAGACCTGAAGACTATGCTCTGATCTTCAGTTCGCAACGTGAGTGACCTCCAGAAGATGTACCCAGTAACCACAAAAATAATTAATGAACCCACTGACAAGCTATGTCTCATGGATTATTAGGATTGGAATGAAGTGGTTTTTAACCACTCACAAATGGAGTCCAATTTCAAAGTGTGCTGGAAGCCTGTGCTACCAGCATTAAATGTAAATGAAGTGATTTGGTTGACTCAGAATTTTTCTTTGGCATGCTGGAACTAATAAGGTGTACGAGGTACTATGTAAACAAATATACTGGCACAGAATGCAGAAGAGTGTTGAGTATAGTTACATCATTTGACAGTTACTATCCCATTGAGGGAAGCAGTAACGCTAGCGAACTTCGTTCCAGGATCGTCAGTTAGCCGACGAGGTGCGACTAGTGCTAAACAACGCCACCCGCTCGCCTAGGCAAGGGCGCTTTGTGGTCTGTTATTATGCAATGTAACCAATGTCTTGAAATTAATGCTGTGTTGGTGTATTTATTCATTAAGACTTGAGCCAGTGCATGTCAGAATAATGCTAATTTTATTTAACAAAAATTTGTAGCATGTTATTGTGAAGGGAATTGATACCTTAAACTTCATTGTAAAATAAATGTTCCAAATTTGTAACTTTTAACATTAATTTTACGTGTGACTCAAATACACTCTGTGGTGTAAGTACATTAAAAAAAGTTTTACCAAATGCTTATATTGTTACTTCAAAAGTAAATCTTTTTAAATTCACAGTAAATGGAAGTCCAGGAATCAGAATCAAGATCAAGGAAAAATTTGGATTCTGAATTTCAAACTCAGAAATGTGTAATTGAACATTGCTAATTATTATGAAGCAGAAAATCCTTTTGCAGGCCCTGCATTATAATTAACAGCCAGTAACTGCTCGATTGAGGTTGGTGGTACAACACATAGCATTGTTGCGTGGTTATTCTCGTCCTTGGTGTTGAAACCTGTTGGTTAGGTTATCTACTTGGTGGGGAGGGTGATCACATGCTCTAGACTGAATGGGTGATCGGCATATATCAAAACATTTTGAGGATGTGTTCCTTACATCAAAACAAACTAAAGGTTTTTGTGAACTTGGGTTCAAAAGTCAGGTATATTTGAGTTGCATTGTGACACAGCAACACATGTATATTGAAAACCACAGCCATAAATGAATTTTAATTGTTTGGAGCTTGTAAAAGCATTTATTCAGTATCTACCTCCATGACCACAACATGTGTTTATCATTCGCCAACATTTTTTGTGTTAGTTATTAACATCTATTGTGACAATGATACGGAGTTGTGAGTTCATTGAATGTATTTTTTGTTGTGTGGTGAGGATATGTATTCCATGAGTGAACAGACTAACATACACTATGTAGCATTGCAGGGTTATGTTTTTTTTTTAATTTTTGTTTTATGTAAATTAAGTTCAAGCAAATATGATAATTTCTTTCTTACCAATATTTTAAATAATTAACACTTCATTTTTAGTGGTCTTGGTTTGAGAAAGGGAAGGTACAGAAATATAGTTGCAAGATGTAATACTGTAGAAAAATCTAGAATTCAGTTAGGGTATGTTATAGCTAGTTGGGAGAGTGTAACATTAGCTTTGTTGTGTTCTAGTTTTTCTGGTTATTTTCCACATCGTTTCTGATTTTCTACACAATTTTTTTCTATTAGGCTCTAGGGAAGTCTGTGGTATTGTGGTCACGTGACATCAGGCCGCCAATAGGCGCATGGCCTGGGGTGGCAAGTGTGACCCCTTCTAGAGAGTTTTGCCTCTGCCATTCACAGCAATAATACAGAAATAGGTGAGGAATGTCATGTCTTGGGGCCATGGCCCAATGTTTCAATAATGTAGTGGATTTGAACAAAATATCAAGACATTGACGAGTATAGTAGCGTGAGGTGCTGTCAGCCCAACATTTTATTACAATGTAGTGGGCAGTAATATTCACGACACCAGTGAGTGTGGCCATGTGAATGTGCTGCTACCGCAATTTGTTACGTAATAGGAGTGGCAAATTTATTGTGTATGGGCAGCATTGTTGCCTTGTTTCTATATTAATTTGTTTTAATACAACCTTCTGGACTCTCCAGCCAAATTTTCCTATGCGTAGGCAATAAGGTGTAATATTTTTTCTTCTTTTTCAATTCTCGTGGACTTGTGCTGCGTTTTTATACTGAATTTTTCAGTAAAACTGATCCATAGTAATTAATGGAAATGCAGATTTGAGTATAACATAAATTTAGATTAAAAATGCATTTTTTCGGGCATACAAGTTCATTTTCTGATCAGAAAAACTCCAAGACAATTCCTACAACAGTCTAAATTTTGCCCCGATAAGCTACAGTGATGCAGATGAAGATAGTAGTGTATGCAGTGGGTTAGGAGACCTATGTACCTTCTCCGAACCTTAACTACATGATGGTCCAGGAGGGCTGAAGTGTAGCAGTGTAGCTGCAACTTGGGCTGAGCAGTTGTTGCCGCCAACGTGTAGCAGTTGGCGTCCACAACAAGGGGCTGGACCAGTTGTTGTCTGGATGGACTTATTTTGGCCATCCAAGATATGGAAGGTCAGAAATACTTAAGGGTTGACGACGTATGTGTGTCTCGTCTCATCTTAGCCTCGAGTTGTAGCATACTGCACTGGCATAGAGTTTTCTCAAAGCTGGATGTACAAAGAAACAACCTGCTGTGTGTACTGGGTTAGAGGGATAGGCTAAATGTTCTCTTTAATTTCAGTGACAGAACAGGAGTTAAAATCAGGAAGAATCACAAAACAGACTTCTAGCACTGGGAAAAATTATCTGGATTTGTCGGTGGCTGAAAATGCACCTCTGAGACTTTTTGCGGAGACGATAATATTACATTGTTTCAGGTAAAGGTGTACTGAAGAGCCTGTGTATTATACATATTGTATACCTATATGTTCACAATGAAAATCAACCCCTAGTTTTTCAATTTTTGGCTACGAAAAAATAGTTTCAAAGATAAGTTGATGCAGGTGGGGCGTGTAGTATCTCTGCAAGGGCGCAGGCATAGGGTGGCAGAATCCTTAACCCTGGGGACTAACCTGCCTCCTGGGTGACCTTCCGCCGTCTCCCTCGCCAGACTCTCCCCACCTTGCATTGTGGGGAAACTAGAGCTGCACTGGAGGCTGCGTTTGTGTAGCAGGTATAGCCAAGAGAGGATATGAGGATGATGCAACAATGGGGGTGTTAATCCCCTGGACGGGAGAGCAATTAGGTGCCGAGGTACAGAGTTGCGTCGGAGGGTTGGCAGTGGGTGAGGATGGGGTTGAGATGTGAGCCGGGGTAGTGGAGGGGGTGAGAAATAATAAACCTACTGGGTGACTGTAATACCAGTCGAACTATAGCATTGCCGTTGAGATGTGTACCACGTCGGGCAGCGGCAGAGACTTTGCTCTGTATCCGATATAGCCCAGTCACAAGATCCCTAACCACAAATGCCCTCGGAACTAGCTTGACAAACTCCTGCATAGCCTTCAGCTTCCTACCTTATCATTTAGGCATTGCCTGGCTTTAGCTCAGGTGAGAATTGAGTGGATAGTATTGTTGAGCGGGTGGCGTGAGCCGGTGTCCCCAAGGATCACTGGAATGGTGTGAAAATCCGTGTTGTGGTGGAGCGTATTGTTGGCTATGGGTAGGCAGACTTTTACAGGAGTGGTGGAAGTGCACTTCAACACGTCCATAAGCCTGTTTACAACCCTCCCAGTCAAAAGCAAATATCCTGTCACTGCTTGGGAAGGCACAGCGGATGTGCCGCCTCCATATAGTGTTATTGAAAGCCAAGGAAGTGAGCGACTAGCGCCTCCTTCCAGGTGTTAGAATAATTAAGGCGGACCAAATGTCAATCTCCTGGGGCGATCCGAAAGGATGCTAGGTCACTACAGCTTAACAGAAAGGTGAAAGAAAAACTTGAAAACCAACAATGGTGAAGAGAGGTTGAAGCAAGTGTAAAGATTATTGTTTAGGATTGAGCGACGTTTAATGGTGTAAGCCGCAATAGAATTCACCGTGTGCCTAGGAAGCCTGAAGGGCGTGTAGGAATGAAGCTGAATGGTATTTGTTCTCGTGGGGAGAGTCGGCAGTGCGGGTATTGATGTCTCGGGAACTGGCTCGTAGATGGCGTGGTGTAACAGCTAGCTGTGAAGGAGCTCACTGTCATGAGCGTTGCTTCTGGAAGTGGTCCTGCAGTCGCTGGTCTTCTAAGCCTGTAGCTGATGCTTGAAGTGTGGGGTAGAGAAATCTACTGTTGCAGACACAGTAACCTGCTTTTCAAGACAGTCTGGAGTTCTTGCTGGAGCTGAGGGAGCAGTGTAGGATGCTTCCCAACAACAACTGAGTTGCTAACTGGTTGAGTGGCAGTTGGGCTGCGACTGAGTGACAGCTGGGCTGTGACTGACATTCACTCTTGCATGTTGGCTGGCTGCGAAGCGCACTCACAGTTGTGAGGAGCACTTCTGGAATTGGTCTGACGGTCGCTGGTCTACCAAGCCTGGAGCTGATGTTTGAGGTATGGTAGAGAAACCTACCATTAGAGACACCTCTTGCTTGAGCTGAGGGAGCAGTTTGAGCTGCAGCTGAATTGCAACTGAGCAGCTCATGCTCACTCTTTTATACCCTTTTCGGGATGGTCAGCGGTGATTGGCTTGCTGCTCACCAAATGAGAGATGGTGTGGACGCGAAGGGTGGTTCCATCCTCGCCTACTGTCTTCCTCTGTGCTTGGGCTGCATGCTTACAGGCGGCAAGACGTCTCATAGGAAACTGTGCAAATATCCTTGCCCTTGGTTTGGGGAGTGAGGGAATAACCAAGGAAAGGTTTATGGAGGTTAAAATATGTGTGGCATTAGGGTAGAGTGCACTGACGTGTGCTGGGATAAACTAAGGTTGGGGGATTTACTTAAGGTGTGGGAATATGGAACGGGCAGGATGAGGCAGTGGCTTCACAGCAGTGGATGCTGCGAGCATTCGTCAAAGTAGGACACCTGAAATGAGTATACATGCAGGTAGCATTATTTAAAGGCTTCACGTGCACACATTAAAAGAAACCATCAACTTACAAAAAATAAGTTTTTTTATAATGATGCCATAGTAAAGTATAGGTAATGGTTATGAGGGAGGAAGAACCACAAAGTCTGTAATTCTCTAAGAACCAGTGGAAAGCAGCTGTAAATATTGCCAGGCATGTGGTGTGATGCCAGGGTGGCTTTCTGTTCACTAATGGCAGTCATGTGTTGCGGCTCCCAGCATACAGCGTCATGATGAGTCGAGTTTCATAACATGTCTGTGAAGGTTTATTTTTCTTAAATTTTAAACTGTTCCACTAAAAATGGATGCAGATAGTGTTCACCCATAAAGTTTGAGTTAAAAGTAGAAGTGGATGAAAGCAATGAGCAACTGAATACCTAGCCTGGACATTCACCTGACAAGCAAAATGGACTGATGTTAATACATGAGGTGCATTGGCATGCTAAGTGTTCCTTCATCTGAGTGATATTACAGCAGAACCCCGAATTAACGAAATGCCATGGGACCCGAAAATGTTTACTCTAAATGTTTCGTAACTCCAACTTTAAATCCCCCCCCCCTTTTCTCAAAAAAAAAGTTAAATCCTTGGGCATTTTTCGTCAGGATTGGAGGTAATTGTTAGAAAGTATGATAGCCCACAACAACAACATACCACAGTTACCGTCAATAGGTAAGCCGCAGCCATAAAAGAAAAAATTGACAAAAAAATTTTAAACCTGCCAACGGAACACTCGTCGAGCCGAGTGCGCGCCCGGTGAGTTAGGCCGCCCGTTCGTGCACATCAACATTTGAGAAGTGATGATAAACACCACCGAGTCATTTTTCTTTCCGTCTCTCTCCCGCGCTACCAAGAAATTTTAGGAAATTTCCATTTTTGAAAAGCCATGAAAAATTAAGTAAAAGTTTGCAAGATAACGGTAAATTAATAAATATGCGCAGCGGCGGCCATTGTAACTTACAGGCTGCTGCACTCGTGAAACAAACTGGTTGCTGCCCGCCTAAAAATAATTTGCCCTCGATTGTTTCTTAGCATTGGCAAAACGTATTATTTGCGTTAATAAATTTGTTGTAAAAAGTCTGCATAAATAATATAATAAAGTATTTCATTTTATAGATACACCTGTTTTATCACTGGATATGTCAGAAAATAATCATGCTGTAAACCACTGCATTCTATCGGCAAAAGAATTAGGCCGTAAAGCACGCTGCATGGTAGCGCATTCTGACTGAGACACAAAGCACTATCTGTGAATTAGTACCCGCGCTGTCCGCTGCGACGCTGTGTGGACTGAGTATCTAGATGCAGGTTCACTCGCCAGCTGCCCGGATGAGGATCTACGCGCGTGTTTGTTATGCAACACAGCGTCGCTCGCTCAGCCGGCTTTGCTCGGATAGTTTACACTATCTACAGAGAAAAATGAATATACTGCGGCCAGTAATAAACTTATTTTTAATAGATTTACACTACACTTTATATTTTATTTTATCAAAGTTACTTAGTTATTTAATACGTTTTTGGTTATTTTTTCATAGTTCCTAAAAATCCTTTTGTTAAGTCGCTGTTTTCGTTATTCCCGAGTTCATTAATTCGGGGCTCTACTGTATTTCTAACTTACTAGGAACTGCAGAGTGTATTTATTACTGCATACATATCTTTTCCTCGCCAACAGCTAAGCATGCAATGATGATGCGTGCAAAAACTGAATTTGGGAAACAAGAACTACAAAACATTACCAATAAGATCCTACAGTTTGTGGCATACAAATAATTTGTGTATTAGGGCATCCTTGGGGGAAAGTTGAAAATATAAGAAGGAATTATTCTGAATATTATGGATTTATAAGCCAGCTGAGGGTAAAGAAATCATGTACTTCAATTAGGTTCAAACAGAGTGAAATATTGTATACAATTCTAGTTTATAAATTTAAAGGGACGATGTTACCAAATCTGTAGCATATTTATGTGTGCACATAATTACATATGTATTAAAAAATTGCCTGCAATCAATAAAAAACCTTTATTTAAAAACAAGAAATATATTTGAAAGGTTTTTAGGTACTTTTGTTCCTAATGTTATTCAAAAGGAGAAATAAGTCAGTCAATGAATCTGCAATCATAGAGTTAAGTACAAATTACATTACAATGTTAGAAATAAGATGAACAAAATGTTATTGAGTGCTTTTGACCACACCAAACTTATATTTTTATTTCGTGTCAGTTTCTACACACGTCCTACACATTGTCAGCAAATCTAGGAAAGTGGTATATCGCTTCCAGTAGTGTAGCAGTGTATTTTGGTATACTAGTGACACAGTAAGGATCATTGTCGAGTTCAGCCTAAATTTCCCTTTAACCATATGAATTACACATTCAAGAATGTCTTTTTGCCATTTGTAAGTTTTTGCTGGAATCATTCACACCTACTCATTTTATAATAGCTTGGAGAATTTTATTTTAGAATATTTTCTTGAACGTTCAGTGTAATTGTTAAAATCCATAATAGATAACATTTTAGGTGCAACCATCCTAATGTAACTAAAATGGTTTCTTTTCAGTTTATACTTCTGTACAAGTTTACCTGTGTGACAGTAATTTTTTGTATGCTTCACATTGTCCAGGAATTGTTTTTAATTTATAACAGAATGTAACAGCAGGTGATCATGACTGTTTGGTTGAAGATACTTTCATGGTTTTCCATATTCAATACCTCTTTGTGCTCACAGCCACTGAAAACTTTTTTCTGTTTCATTTGTGTATGTCAGTTATGTGTTTCATTTTGAGTGTCCACTTTTAAAGTAGTATTTCTTCACTGATATTGCATGTTTTTTATGCCCACCATATGTGATGAATAGCGCTTTTGACTTTATACTTGTATGAAATTTGACTGTTCCCATCATCTTAAATTTTTCAGCAAAGGTTTTGAAAGATGCCAGACATAAAATTAACAAGGTATGGCCAAATATTTTGTTCCCAGAATTTACTGATTTTACAATTCCTCAACAAAAGGAGTTACTTTTAATTATTGTGTGTGCCATCCTTTCCTTTTCATGAATGTAGTTTCTTGAAAAGCATTATCACATGTAGGTTTTTCAAGCTCACAGTCCACTTGTCCTGTTTGCATTAATGCAAAATCCATACTTTTGCCACCAATTACAGTAGAGTGCTGTTATAATGAGGTGCTAAAGCTTCCGGGTTCAGTCTCTGCTATAGCCATGTTCTCGGTTTATCTGAATTGGGCCGGTTTAGACCTCAAAACCCAACAAATAGCCCAAAAATTGCATTTAATAGTGTTTAAACCTATTTAACAGGAAGTAGCTCACTAATTAAATTATAATTTATCTAAGCATATTTGCATGTGATCTTCATGATGATACACCAAAAGTATGGTGATCATGTCAAAATTAACCGAAAACCTGACCGCGTAGTTTGGCCAGTGTAATGTTGTCATGCAATCAATCACTCGGCCGCTGCATTATGGGATAACTTCAAACTCAAAAAATAACAGCTAGTCACTTAACTGATATTTTCACACTTGACTTGCATCTTTGCATAGTAGGCCTGTTTTATTCAATTTCATGTGCACAAATGCAGTGCGTCGTAATTATAAGTGATTCTGTTTGTACGATGCAGCTTTTGTACGTACGCTCCACTGTAAATAAAATCTTATTTGACACAACCCAGTTTGAAAACTCTACATTGGTGTGAATGCTTGGATAAAAGAGAGTAGTTGTAGCCTGCATGTGTACTAGCAAGAAAAGATGCCAGAACGTGAGTGCAATCACAGGAGGCAACGGTCACTAACAGGCAACCAATGCTTCTCGTTTGAATTCTGACTGCCTTCCCGCCCCCTCCAAATTTTCTTCTTTAGGCTCGACTTTTACCTGAATCTGCAAGCATGCATTGTTCAAGAGCAAACACCACAGTTATGTTCTTTGCTTGGAACTTTAGTTTGAGCCCTATAGCAGTGACATGGACTCGTGAACTAAGGTTCGCACGGCCGCTTATGAACACACTGGCTTTTTATCTGGGTCCAGTAGTAGAGTTGAAGCTCCCACTTATGCTTGCTCTGTGTGCTACTAATAAGTGGAAATAAGGTGAATATGTACTACGTGTATGTTACTGCAGTATAATTTTACAAGCACTTTCTTTTCACGTGGCTGAACTGAGTACAGGCAAAACAAAAATCTGCTATCAGCATTTCCAATCTGCAGAGCTTATCAGAAAGAAAATAACTACGAGTAAGTAATTGTAAAAAAAATTAGTATAAGGTGATGCGATTTAGACTACTTAGAGGCCTGTTTAGAGAATTTTTGAAGTGCCCACATATTTATTATCTGACTGCCTTTTTAGCTCAATTTGCACAGCTAAAATAGTGATTGCACACAAATCTTTCATTATGTCACGCAAATCTGTCATTATGTCATAAGGTACCAGGTGTCTAAATTTAAAAAAAAAAAAAAAAAAAAAAAAATAGTCTGTGTCAGAAATGTACTTTTTTATTTTTTTCTACAACATAATTTTCTGCTGTCTTCAAGGCTAGAAAGCAGCCACATTTATTGTTGGTAATTACTGTCTGCAGTCATGAATTTTCATGGATACAGCATCTTACTTTTACAAAACAAGGAAGATAGCTCCCCTCAGCTCACAGTTTATAAACATTTCGTATTGAGTGCGGAATGGTCACATGAGTATTTGAAGCGTCTGTAGTCACTTTCCTTCTATATTGATTATGAATGTGGACTTGGACTTAAGCAACAGAACAAACCCTTTCTTACATATTTTTTTCCTTTCTTACGTAAATGCTGGAATGTTTTTCCTTTGTTATAATTTGTGCTTCACCTTTAAATATATTGTTACAATTTATACTTCACCTTTAAGTTTATTTGTATGTTACTGCAATATTTGAATAACTGCTATTGTCTTGGCTTGTGAAAGAGATCTATAATGTAATGAAAGTTCTATATCTTAATCATGGAAATTATTAGAACATGCAGTATTGTCTTTGGAAGGAGTAAAGGATTCATGCTTTATTCTTTTTACCCATGGATTGTAGCAAACAGGTGATATGTCTCTTCTCTGAAAATTATGTAAATCACAGTTGGAATTGTTATTATAGCCTTCGAGACAGTATCCTTGGGCAATTTTTCATGTTTTATTACCAATAAATGCACTAAACTAATGCATGCCAGATAGTGGGAAAAGCCAACTGATGTAGGGGGTGGAATGCTGGTGATGGGAAATTTGTGTATATTCAAGTGGTGCAATTGATACATCAGACAGGATGGAGTGTTATAGATATGATTAATAATAAGTATGCAAGGGATGAAAGGAGACATGTGGTGCACAGGATGGTGGGATAGGTACACTGTGGAAGCAGCGGGAGAAAGTACGTCAAGTTTGGGTACCTAAGCATGAGGAGGGAGCTGCATGGTCGTTGAGACAGCGGTCACAAGGTAGACTATGTACCACACTGTATTGTTGCAGACGATTCTTGAATGGGGATCTGTTGGCTGAAGTCTACACCAGAAATAAATGTAAGCTGTTATAACCATTTACACGCAAGTCACAATTTCTGATACTGGAATGCACATCTCTAATGGTGGGGTGAGCACTGGTAAATCGTTCACAGATGAGATAGTTAACTAGGTTTACTCACCATTGAAATACTAACTGCACGTGGTGTACGACCAAGCCAGTGACAGGACCTGGAGCTTACACCTTTGTAGTAGGCAATGCAGACGAAAATTGTAGAGTGGAAAAGCTAAATGATCTAAGTGCCAAAATTATGTTTTTTAGTAAAAGGCAAAAATATGAATATTAATGAAGATAATGTGAAAAGCATTTGTATTTAATAATGACAATGTTACATAACATGTGTATAAGTGCATGACAAAATTTTATTTACTTACATTGAACACAAAACCTTTAAAAAAAATTTGCAAACATGGCACATATGGAAATGATCTAAGTGCATGTAGAAGCACTGCTAAATGCACTATGTCCAGAGAGACGGCGATAGTTAGGCACTTAAAATGTCTCAGTAAAACTGCAGGTGTTCTTCGTCGATAAATTCCAACATTGCACGAAGATCATTCTTTTTGCTTTCAGTCAGAGTATTTACACTAGGTAACCCCTCAACTTGCGCTGACAGAATGTCACCTACAGTGATTCCTTTCTTCAGCACTCTGCATGTCTCCCATTCCAACATGTCACTGAAGCTGTTCTTCTTGTACATTACTAAACCAGGATTGTCTTTGGTCACTTTAAGGTATGAAACGTGAGTAATGCCTAGCTTTGAGGCATCAATAAAGCTTGATGATGCTTTATCAAAGTTTAAAAACCTGTCAGTCATATCCAGTACCTGGAACGGTCTGGAAGGTCTCGCTGAACTAATAACAGTTTTAACATGTTTAACAGTCTGCATTTTGCAACATTTTGCACGCTTCTCAATGATAGCAAAGTCTCTATCCGAGGAAGAGAAACTGTGGCCAGAAAGGAGGAACTTATGTTCGATGCTGTCGAAAAAACCTGAAGCAACGAGAAAAATATACAAAAATAGCAGCATTCTCTTTTTTGATCTGCCATGAGCAGTTGTCACTCTAAATGCAGAGATTTCGTTTATATGATGCAAGTAGTCCGGAATTTATAGCTTGCAACAGACACGATGCCATCTGGTTCCCACCTTGGCCAGATTGCCCTTTGTGCCACACGCACATTATTGTATCTGAAGTACCAGTAATGTGAATTCCAAAGTTGTAGCAGGATAGCTGGCGACTGTTGTACATGCTAGCTTGTGTCAGCTTCGGGAGTGAAAAAACCTTTCGCAAATCCATTGTGATTGTGCATGTGTCACTGTCTGGTAAAGCGCTGCTTATTCTATCATCTTTCATAGTCTTGAAAGCCTGTTCTGCTTTCCTGTGATGTAGTTCGAGAGCGATTTTGGCCTGGTGTACTTCAACAGTGTCACTACACTTTGTTTTCATGTGAAGTAAATCACAGTTTTTACATGTGTTCACTCGAGGTCTTTTGAATGACAGGTTGGGAAAATATCTAAAAAAAAACACTCCGATAAAACTTGTAATTCACACTACTATCGGGATGTTTTACTTTAAAGGCTTCAAAGAATCTATTCACATTCAGCTCAGGGCTCAAGTACTGATTTTCAGATTTCTTACGGTTGTAATGGCTTTCATCTCTTGGGAAACTGTTAACATGGGTTTTAACCATCTCCCTGTCACAAACTGTGTACTCGAACATTTTAACACCACCACGTCTATCTTTGAAGACGGTATTACCTGCTTTCTTCTTCTTAACAAGTGAAGTAATTTTCTGTGGACTGACTGCAAATATGTCCATGAAGGTATTCTTACATACCTGCTTATGTCCTCCACTTCCATCAGGAACTGTAAAGGTAACTGTACACTGCCTTCTGTTTTCCAAGGGATCACTGTAACTGCCATGCCGATGTGTCTGCACAGGAACAATGTGGATGAGCCCAAAAAGGTAGCTTCCTTGTTGGTTATGATTCAGATTATCGAATGATTCTGACAGTTTGATCTTTATATGCTTTATCTCATTACAGCTATACTTGCATTTACATTTCACCTGAAACAAAAAAATAGAAACACTGCAGTATCCAAACAATCAGTATTTTCCGAACACAATTTGATTGACCCATATGTATATGTATTAGGTTCACGTTTGTATGTTGAAACATTAGTCTTGATTGGGTTGTCACAAATGACTGACTATTTATTTTAAGACTGATAATGTAATAAATAAATCTTGTGATAATAATAATGTCGTATGGGGATGGTACCCGATGGCAGGGTATCGTACACCGAATGTAGACTTATGATTGGGCGCCAGTAGGCATCTGCATGTTGTGAAGGATGATATGAAATGAAGCCCTTCAATGGGGTAGTGCCGGAATGATTAGGGCGGGGGAAACGAGAGATCCCCGAGAAAACCCGCCGACCAACGGCATCGTCCGGCACGATTCCCACATGCAACAATCCGAGGTCGGAACTCGGATTGCCTTGGTAGGAGACGAGAGTTATGACCCCTCGGCCAACCGCGCCCCCAGTCTTGTGATAAAATCCCTGTATGTTACCACTAGAATAGTTTTTTAGTAGAACATGCTTACTCAATAAATGAATTAACATCAGAAACACAAATTAACAATGAATACTAACCTCATATGTCGGCACTCGTTTCGATTTTGTCTCTGTACTGCACTTTTGTCTCGCGCCTGGAATCCCTCCACACATTTGCCTGTTTTGTACGTATGTGCACCTCTTTGACCTTCTTTCATCACTATTAAAAGCAGGTGATTTCTTAATGTTTGAAAGGTCATTTTCATCTTCCATTCTGACTGTTCATACACATCACATACTACGAATAATGGCGTATCTACGTTCTCTCAGCTCGTGGCACTTAGATCAATTAGCGCTGCAAGAGCCCGCGGACATACAGGTTGTGCCATCTGTTGTCGCCCGCCAAAACTATTTGAAACACGCCTGGCACTTAGATCCAATAACAGTATATTGGCGCGGGCACGTAGATTGTTTTGCTGTACAAAACTCACATTCTGATATTTTAGCACTTAGATCATTTAGCTTTTCCACTCTACAATTAGCACGTTGCTAATTGGTGGAAAATTACAGCAAAGTTATGCTCTCTGGACACAACGGTCAACAGAGGAGGAAGCCCCCAAGTAAAAAATTAACAAATGTGCTAGAAAGTTATTTCTGTACTATTGATACACTAGATGGTTATTGCAAATAGAGGCAGACGTGGTCCTGTTCCTAGGGAGTCTCTCAGTCAACTAGAATGGCAGCAGGCACGAAATGGTTAAGTGACCTTATTTGTATGCATGAGGCAGGGTCACACAAAACACTGATTAATTTCTAAATACAAAAGACACATTAACACGTCGAAAAAGTAAGAACAAAATTTTAATAGACATTAATTTTCTTGTAGAAATGTTTTACATTTGATTGCGTTCCCAATGTGCATAATACACATGGAAATTTCTGTCATAAAAGAGATTAACAAGGCAAATATTTTCAAAACATACATTGATCAAAAACAGTATAAAAATTATTTAAGGGCTTGGGCCCGAGTTTCTCAGCTTTCGAGAGAATTATTTTTTAAAATCCATACGAGAGTCAGTATCGTAAAATTGCTTCGTAACTTTGTTGCAAATTGGTTTTACTATGCGATGTAATTTTTCGAAACAAACTGTTTGATGAGTTTATCTAATTTTTCAGTTAAAAGGAAATTTCGTTAAATAACTAATTAGCAACTATTTTGCAGTCTTGTGACTCGACAAAATTAGAATATGCAGTTTAAACCAGTCATAAGAAAGTTACGGAGCGATTTTACGATATCGGCTCCCATTTATGTTTTAAAAAATAATTGTCGTTAAATGCGAAGAAACTCGGACTCATGCCCTTAAAGCACCTGAAAACAATTAAATTATTACAGCATGAAAAATTAATATTTTTTTAATGTATTAAATGTGCTAGGGCACAGCAATGTTTCTTCCACTTATTTAGCTCTGTAATTTCGCAATTGAAAAATACATACATTATCAACGCTATGAAAAAAATACAAAGTATGTAGCACAAAACACTGATACTGAATTAAAGAAATACACAATAAAACACAGAATGAAAATAGTCACATGCTAATAATGTAAAGGGAACTCGGGCAAACTGTTCCGTTTACCCACTGCCCACTGGGGTGCGCCACTGGAGCAGTTCATCGAGTGTGTGTTCTCTGGAGTCTTCTGCTGCAACGTGGCAGACTGGCTGTGGAAAAGGCATAGGTCGTGCTGTTATGCAGGAGTGTATGTTGGGTGTTGCGATGAAGCTAAAGCTCTCTCCTGTCTTTGCGGAGGCTGCACCTTCCATTAGTTACAGTCTGGAATGGCTGATAACCATGCCTGCCGGGAGAGCCAAGGGCAAGCAGGGGATGAGGCAAGCAGCAGGTGTTCTGTCTCAGTGTCCTGTGTCAGCGGCTTGTTCTAGATGTCCTGCATGGAGCCTGTCAGGAGTGGCGAGGTTGCATTTCTCGTTATTGGGTGGCATCTTGCTCTCTTATTATGGTGTTTCCTCAGTGAGTGTCACCTACACAGTAAGCCCTGGTGTCGTTTCACGGGCGCTGCTGGGAGCTACTGCTGAGTCAGACTTTGTGATGTCGTGGCACGCGTAACAGGTGCAGATGATGTTGGCTGCAATGCAGGTGAGAGCAGTGTCAGAGGACAAGAAAGATGGGTCTTACAGGTCAGTTGGTCAGTTTTAGGCAGCATTTGACCAGGAAGCCTGCTGCCGATGTACCAAACTGACCCCTTAAGGATTTTCTTTCAGTCTCTTCGTGGGTTGCA
This sequence comes from Medauroidea extradentata, assembly GCA_003012365.1. Taxonomy (NCBI): domain Eukaryota; kingdom Metazoa; phylum Arthropoda; class Insecta; order Phasmatodea; family Phasmatidae; genus Medauroidea; species Medauroidea extradentata. The sequence goes on from PNEQ01010869.1 coordinate 56,248, forward strand.
GGTGGATTTAGTTAACGTGCAAGTTCCTCACCAGGTGTTGGCATCAGGACATCTAGTCTCACAATGTCTTTGTCGACTCCATCCAGCAGCCATAGGTTGTTGCGATGTAGAATAACATGTTGACGTAAGCGGATGCATTGAATGATTGAATGATGATATGCGGTTCAGTCAATTTCTTTGTGAATTCTGTGCAGAAACTGGTCTTGGCTGTGGACTGCGGATGAGCACGTACATGCACCTCGACCTAGTTGAGTGCTCTCATTGATCTCATGTAGGTTGGGAGCCACTGCTGGATGTATTATTCAAGAGATCCTGAAGGTCGACTAGGGTAGTCATAATGCCATTTGAATATTTGTCCTCCAGGGCAGTATTGAAACTGAATATGTGACAGTTTGCTAATATTGTATGGTGTTCAATTTTCTGTGTGCAGCACATCATGAAAGTCCTGAGGTCTCAAAGCTTTAGAAGAAAATTTTCTGGCTTTGAATGGAACACTGGTTGTTTTGGTAGTTGATGATCTGATTCTCATTTAGGCTGGTTGGCATGACCATGTAACTGGTGAATTCCATGTTTACTTTGTGTTATGTTCCAGGACTGGGGCTGCCTTAAGGCCGTGATCTTTCATTTATTTCAAACAATTGCATGTAACTCAAATATTTTTTAACCAAATACTTTGAAAATATTTGAGACAGTGTACAGTCGTACAGTACACATTATTGCCACAGCAATTTTTAAAATAATGTACCGTTTGCTAGCAAAAAGTTATTTTGCATCATTTGGGCTTATTTTGACAACAAAATATGTGATATTTCTGGGATAAAAATCTAAAAGTCCATGTTGTGTATAGTAACAGAAAATTCAAATACAAACAATGATATGAAAGTGTTAAAACTGTAAGAATGAATTTTTGATATATGTATTAATTTGCATTAAAAATATTTTCGAAACCACTCCAAAACCAATGTGCGAGGCCTTAAGGAACCTGTCTTAACCGCTGGATACTAGGGGGAAGAGCGGCTGTCTGAGTTGGGCAGCACAGTCTTGATGCCTGCAATTAGCACTTATTTTTAGACATTGTCTGCTGAAAATGCTCCACTGCATGCATTTTACGAGCGAGAATGCATGTGAGCAACTCACCTTCCCGCTGAACCTCAAGCATAAGACAACTTTGTTCTTTTAACAAGTGATAGGCATCTGTATATTTACATGTGAAGGTGTTGCAGTACCTTGTACCTGCACGACATTTGGTTGGGAACACATGACGCGTGAGTAGTGCTGTGCCGTCATGGCTAGGTGCTGTGGCACGGGCAGGCAGCTCAGGTGAATGGTTTGGTGAACACCCAACATGTCACAACAACAACGTCCTCTGGTTTGCACACAACTGTTTATGACTCAGTAATGCGAAGGCCTTAACTTTATGGAATGGCTCACACTTCACTGCAACAAGCTGGGAACACTGATGGCAACTTGTTTATAGTGCTGTGAGAATGTTTTTCTGTGGAATGTTCTGTTGCAACGTGACAGACGGGCTGTGGGAAGGGGGCATGCCTGGGTACGCATCAAAACCATACACATAAAAATATATGCAATTCAATGCAACAGTAATAAGAGCTTAAATGCCGGAGCCACAGTGAGTCTGACCACACACGAGTGGCAACTCTAGCCAATTGTGAGTTCACACATTGCCACTTAATATCCTAAGCATGACTGTATTTTGAGAACCTAGCCTCGTAATTAGATGGGGTTTTCACCAGAATTTATTTATCTTTGTTTACAACTTTTGATCAGAATATTCATTTTAAGATGGTATCTCCTGTATGTAGTTTTCAAATAAAATTGTACCTATAAAAGCTCTGAACACTATTCAGCAGTCTGAACAGTCTGTATCTTAAACTATTTGATAATGCATTCAGCAAACATTTCCTTGTCATTTTAACTTTTGTGTATAAAATCAGTAAAAATTTATAACCAAATGTGCAAACTTTATCAATAATGATAGAAAATTGAATTACCACTAGATCATTTGACATAACCTATATTCAATGTCTTTACCCTGTATTTTAGGTGGCATTATAATTTTAATTTGTTTTCCTATAATTTTAAATACTGAATCCATATAGAATGCAGAAAATTATTTAAAACATTCTAAAGTTTTCCATATTATGTTAACTTTTTAATAATCAAAATTGTGTTTAACAGTGTTATAATAATTAATCTTAAGACATCTAAAAAAATGTAATAACTACACATTTTTTACAATGCTTATTGTTTATTTTTGTAATATAATATTTTGTATGAACTAAAATGTGTTTTGTTATAACTGTGATGATTTTAATGAAATTTATATTTCAACCTTGGAATGTTTTAGTGATAAAGTTTGAATTTCTTTAAAATTTGTTTTTGTTAATTTAAGACTGCAGATGTAAAATAAGTTCAGATTTTTGTAAAGAGCTCTGAAACTTTAAAGTAAAATCTCCAATAAAATGGTGGTTAAAAGTATTTTACTTAGTGTTTCTCTATTTGTTTTGTAGGATACAATGGCTAAGAGGAATACAGTTATTGGAACTCCATTCTGGATGGCTCCAGAAGTGATTCAAGAAATTGGTTATGACTGTGTTGCTGATATCTGGAGTTTAGGTATTATTTGTTCTTGTAGCATAGGCCTACTGTTACTAGACATTGAACTTCATTATGTTTTTAGACGTAACAGCTGTACATATGTATTTTATGGTAGTGTTACATTTATTTTAACACCTAAGACAATTTAATTTGTTGAACAAACTCTTATTGTTGATTCGCAAGGGACAACATAGATGTTTTACATATTATTTTTGTAGTTTTAGCACATTTTCTCTTAAGGAAAAAAAAATGATTTTTGGAATGAGTAATTTGCAAAAAAAAATATATTTTCATTAGGATTAATGTCACCATGCTGAGTATTCGACACAAAGTAACCATTTGCCTCAAAGAACCCATTTTAACCAAATTACCCAAGAAAATATATTTTAGAATGTTATAGTACTTCGACAGTTTAAAATATATATAGGCCATTTCTGTATTCTGTAGTGTCGACATGCAAACCAATACCTTCAAATCTGTTGTTATTAAGCCTTAGCTGCTGAGTTAGTTTGACCTTTAACATACTCCCTGTGCTGAGTTAGGATTTTAGGTCAATTTTATAATGTACATTTTTAAGACAAGGAAATTTATACAAAAATTGATTCTATCAATAAATAAAACTTTTAAGATCATTGATATTGAAATGCAACAGGATATAATTTTATCTAGAATATACATATTCATTCAATATATCATGTACAGAAAAAAATTTAAAAACAAAATATAAAATTTATTTGGTAAAAACAGAGAAAAGTACTTGTGTTTTATACCAAATAAATTAAGAAATCACATTACTAAAATTAATGTAACTATCCAAAATACACAATGTTATTAGTTTATTTTTGAATGTTTTTCCACATTGTAAGATATTCCCACAAAATGTTCTGTTTGTAGCTTATATCTGAAATTGGAGAGTTTTGCCTTCTGATATTTCAATTTGCATATGTAATTCAAATAATTATTGCATAACATTCTTTAGGCATTCTCTGAAATATACAGCGATTGTAAAATTCAAAGCAAAGAATTATTTTTTCTTCGGTAACAAATAAAAAATTATAAAAAATTAATTTTCAACAAAAAGCAAATTATATAATAAAGAATATAACTACTGTAAATTGTTACACATAGCATAAATTTTCTGTGAGTAAAATAATAATCATTACATTACATAAAAGTTTGCATTTACAGCACCTATCAAAAACTGATATTGCCACTGTCATCACTATTTATAATCAAATTCCCAATTTTACAGTCATGTTATTTACAAATTGTTTTGAAACATACAACCACGGTACAATTGAATGCAAAAAAAAATATTTTCAAAATTTATTTATAGACAAAAATATATCAATTCTGCTAAAAGCATAAAAATATATACATGATAATATACTAGTCTAAACCAGTTTTGAGGCAATAGCATTGTTATTGAATTTCAGTACTTTACAAAACAATATGCTTAGACATCTTTACTTCGCAAAAAGTTATCTGTTTGCTAAGATTTGATGTTGCCTCTGGCATCAATATTTCCAATAAAATTCACAATTTTTCAATTTTTTTATAGATACAGTTAGTAGTAAAATTGAATGCAAAATAAATTTTCTTTGGTAATGAAAAATGGAATAATTCAGCAAACAGAATATAACATAAACTATATAATCAAATTATATCACAAAACGTAACATTTCAGCAAGTAAAGTAATTATTATTACATTACTAAAAAGTTTCTATTTACAGCACCTATTTATAACTTCGTCACTATTTCAAATATTATTCCCAATTTTTTCCAATTACATTATTTACAAATTTTTTGGAAACATACAAATGCAGTAAAATTGAATGCAAAAAACTAAGAACATTTTAAAATTGTACTTAGAAACAAAACATTATCAATTCTGCTAAAAGCTAAAAAAAAAAAAAACCATGTGTATGATAATACAGAATTACAAACAATCTTTGAGACTTTGGCATTATTATTACATTTCATGTTTACTTTGTGCAAAGTTATCTGTTTGCTAAAATCTGATGTCGCCTCTGGTGTTAATGTGTCCAATAAAATTCACAATGTTTTAGATATACCCACTACAAATTATTTGAAACATACAACAATAACAAAACTGAATCCCAAAAAAATATAATATATAAAATTTTCTTAGCCACAGAACATCAAATAGGAGGATAAATTCAGCTAACAGGCAAAAAAATAATAAACACTGTTATTACATTATAATGTCATAACTTTTCAATATATTATAAAATAATCACATGAGTTGTATATAAGTTTTATTTCACTAAGCAATAGTTCTAACATATTTTGATATTCAACACACAGTCTTTGAAATACGAAGACACAATACAATAGTACAAAAATAAAACAAAAGCTATTATAAAATATTAAAGAAAATTTACCTCTCAAACAAATTAGAAACATCATATGAGGTAACGGGTAGTAAGCCTAATCAAATGCCTATGAATCACTTCATGCTGTTGTTGTCACTCTGGCGAACTCAAAATTTTTTGAGTGTGTGAAATTTTTCAAAACAGGGTACAACACAGAGACCCATATTGCACTCTTTGCAGAAATACCTAGAGTCTTTCCTTTTCTTTGGCCCTAGTTGTGTGTGCTTTCAAACATGGCAAACTCGTTGTGGGTTTTTTTTTGCTGCCATCGGATGCAGGCACCAACTGTGGAAAATGACGTGCTGTCAGTCTTCCTGGCAGATCTCCAGATGAGGGACGGCCACCTTTCGATGTAGAACGCACTTTTCCGAGCTGAAAGTCGGCGACAGAAATATTTTTCCCTGTGCATACCTTATACTTTGCATGCGTGTTTAGAACTGACAAATCTACCAGATGGAAAAAAATGTTCTTGTACCATTTGACAGTTTTCCACAGACATTCTACTGAGCTTAGCAGCATGTCTACTTGTCAATAGAGCCCATATGTGAATTGTACTCTTTCACACAGTGAGGCTTCATGACTTCAACTCCATTCTTCCTGTCTGTTTTCCCACATGGCGTCAGAACATCTTCATGCAAAGTAGATAAAACTAGTACCGCGCGTGTGTCTACCCACTTGGTTACCAACGTAGTTTCTGTGTGCTGGCAAGAAGTTTCTCCCTTTTGCAATTTACCTTCGAACTTTGGCATTCCCCTCCTTGTGGCATGGATAGTTCCACATAAGTTTGTGCCCTCTTTGTGGAGGTAGTCTGCCAGAATTGGACTGGTGTGCCAGTTGTCGGTAAAAAGGCTGTGACCTTGATTCAAATAGGTTTGCATGAGTGTCAAAACAACAGCCCCAGATATTCGTATGTCAGAGTCTGCGTCAACAAGATATGTTGTGGCACCAGTGTAGATGATACAGAGTCTAAAATGTAGTCTGTTTCGCAATCAGCCAGAACAAAAATTTTTACACCAAACCTATGTCTTTTTGACTTTATAAACTGCATGAATGAAAGTCGTCCTTTGAAAAGAACTAACGATTCATCAATCCACAGATTTTCAAAGGTATGAAGTTGCTTTTGAAGCACTGTTTCAACTCAGAAATAATCATTTCTAGTTTATAGAGCCTGTTGTTTTGCTCTTGCGCTTCATTATCGCAAAAATGTAATAAACGCAAAAGTAAAAGATATCTGTCTCTGGACATTACCGTGCCGAAAATTGGGGTGTGCAAAAGAGTGCCTTTTGACCAGCAGTCATTCAGTTTTAGTTTTTTGTTTCTGGACACAAGCATTGTTACCGCTAAAAATACACATATCTCTTGCCAGTCTGTCTCGGACCACTTGTTCAGCCTAGAATATTTTGCACAATTTACATTCTTGGTAACATACGAAAAATACCTGTTAGTTTCGGCAGCTATTTTCCCAGCTAGATCATTAGTGAAAAAGCATTCAAAATATTCTAGCACTAAGATTCACTGTCGACATCAAAATTTTCAAAATAAAATCCAGCGTTTTTGTTGTCAAATTTGTGTGGCCTAGATATAAACGGGTCATTTACCCAGTTGAATTTACTAATTTCTTTTTGGTTTTGCGAACTCAGTTTTTTTGGTGGTGGCTCGGCAAAACTGCTGTCGTCGTCGTCGTCTCTTTCGTCATTTCTGCCAGCTGAATAATCACTACTAGAATCATCCGACTCTATTGTGCTAATAAGTTCACTCATTTGTCGCGCTTCCGATTCTGTTAGCCGGACATAACTGCTGTAATTGGCCATAATGTTCCACATTTCATCAATCAACGTGTTCAACAGTTACTCCTCTCACAAATACATTTTACCGATAGAGAAATCATACTGAACATAGACTCGTGTGACAAAAATAAAAATAAAATTATGCATCATAAATCAGTGTTTCACGAATATAAAAACACACACTTTTGTATCATTAAACAAGTCTAATGAATAGACATACCTGTTCAAAATAAATGTAGATTTTGTGCGATAAACCGAGCGTAATTGCTGATACGTTACAAAGATCGTAACAGAAACAAACAATATCAATACTCCTTTCACTTACAAAAAAGCGCGCGGAAAAAAATTAGCAGCAGTAGACAAAACGACTGTGCACGCTACCTACACATTTACCGGGAAGAATAAGTTATAGTTCACCAAGAAAGCGCTGCTATCGCTACCTGGAAAGATGACGAACAGATAGCAGCACATGTTTCACGAGTTAAAACAGCGAAACGTAAATATACGGACGTAGCACACAGATATTATAAACGAAAACGTATATATACGGACGTAGCACACAGTGCTACTCCACAGACGATCGTAAATATACGGGCGTAGCAGTTAAAAGGTTAATTGTCCTAATCCATATCCATACAGGCAGTGAAAATGAAAGTGGGGGAATCATCATCTGTGATTATCCTGAAAGTTTAACATGTTGAAATATGAGAGAATTTATATGACGCATATTTTTTCCTTTTGAAATTTTTCACTGTAGATACAGGTTTTAAACTTTGATTTTGCCGAAGCCATTTTCAGAAATATCCTTTTTTTGAATTGCAACTATTTCTGAACAAATAAAGATAAGTAGACAAAATAGTATTAGTTTGGAAATGTATGTGTTCCAACATATTTAAAAAAAAAATATTTCAAAAATCATTTGAAACCAAAATTAAAAATTAATTTTTAAACAAATTTTTTACTAAAAAACACCGCTCTCAAAAATTCTACAAATATTCCAGTAGTTGAATGTGTATGTCATGAAAAGGATAAAATGCCATTTTGATTCTATAATTTTTCAATAATTATTTTGAGAGAAAAAGTGTTCTTGTTAGACTAATTAGGCACTGTGGATGTGTTTCATTTATACATAAATTTGTCGGTGCATGGTGCAGTATATGTTATCCTACCATGCTATCAGATCTGCCAGATGCTGAAGCAATTTAAGTAACTGTTTAATAACAGACATTGCATCTATTTTCTCAATACATTATTTGCACTAAAAAGTTGCTCAATAGATTTAGTGTCAGCATGTAGTATGGAATGAAGCCTTGCTGATGCACCCACAGGTAGAGAAGGATGAATTATCTTCATTATATTATGTAGCTGGATTGAACATGTGTGATAAGCTTGCTGCATCTTGTCAGGAAATTCGTAACCACTGGATGGATGTGAGGCAGCACAAATTTAACAGTAATGTCCTGTAACTCAGCTGACCTGTATAGTTACTGCAACCCACCATTCACCTTCATGCACATAGGACACAAATATTTCAGTCTTTAAGCTATGGATGTTGATCAGCTGTTATATTTTCACTATTGCCAAATGAAACCTTTTCCATGATGACGCTTCCTGCTGTTCTTGAAATGGAAAGCTAATTTCCATCATAAACCCACACATGCGACTTATGGTTTCCTTTCACTGGTCAAATTGATTTACGCTGTTCAAGTTTACTACCTCGAAAATCTTGCATGTTATTCTTGTATAATTAAATCAACCTGATTGCTGTAGAGTACTGTGAAACTCTTTTGGACAGTGTCTTTTGCACTCTGAATGGCTTGTATTGCAGGGTTAGATAGATTATGTTTAATGGCATGATGTTTGACTAGACCTCCTGCCCTGTCACTTGGTCCTTTTCCATGTCCACTTGCACTAAATACCCATTCAGAGGGAGTTGGTGAGTTTGAAAGTTTATAAAGTTGAAATCTGTTTTTAAAGTGACTAGCAGCTCCATCAGAGGTTATGCTGGTTCTGGTTGGTTTAACATTTAGGCTTGTTTGATGTCCTGAAGCGCTAATAATGCATGCAAAGAATCACGCCCTGTGTCATCGCTGATAACTGTGAAACTTGTGTCATATTTGATATATGTCACTGCTGTAAAAATTGATATTTGATCATTCTGCCAGTGGTAGCCTTGTACTATTCCTGGTAGAACAACAGACCAATTCTTTGCAAAATCACAGTGAAGGACTAAATGTTCAGTGGATTGTTTTGGTTCTTCTTTTGTATGGGAGATATGTTTTCTTCGTACATTCTTTTCATAAATATGGGTTACGGCCTTCACAGTTCATTTAGAAAATTCTTTCATAAAATAATGTTTTGGCACTGTCTTTTTTACATGTTGCGTAGCTCACCTCATCATTCTTTTTTGCTGCTTCTTTAAGTTATAAGATTTGTAGAGTTAGTTCATATTCATTTGAGTAGTGGGGACATTCTTGTAATAAGTGTGGTTCACTCTTCGTATCACACAACTAATGATAACACCAGAATCACAAGATGGTCACATGGACTATCATTTTCTTGCAGCAGGTTTTTCAGCGTAACTACATAGAGGTTGAAGTTTGAACGGTACACACACAAACTTCTCTTATTGGATGTGGTATTACATACACACTTAGGATTCAGAGAAAAAATTTGGTTCTACCTAGCTTCAGTCCCGGAAACTCATGTTTTAATAGGCTATATGTTTCACTTATATTCCCTTGTCATGTAGAGTTTTCCTTTAGGAATTTTTTGACCATTTTCTGACACAGTAACAATATCCCTTTTACGAGCTCACTGTCTTGTACAGTCCTGTTTATCATGTGTAAAATGATACTGTTACCCGGAAGTCCTTATCGATAATGAGATGTCCACATTATGGATCTGATGTACCGAAAATTTCTTTCTCTAACACCACTCTTCGTAACTTGTCAATCATGTGTTTGGTAGAATTTAGGATATGTTGTAATATCTTCTGTTTAGTAATAGATGTAGGTACAATAGCCATAACTTGTACCGTTTAGTTGTAAGATGTGTTTGAATCAGCATCTGCATTTGTATTTTTTAACTATTTATCACAACACTCACATTGTGGAATAACATTATGTTCTGCCAAAGGGTGTGTTGATTCAACCTGAAAAATTCTGGACAAACTTCTTCCAGTTCCTGTATCTACTGCTTGAACAAGCTGTTTTCATTTTCTTGTTATGGATTATTGTGGATTGCCTTTCAGGTAACCAAACTTTTTAACAGGTGAAAATCTTACTGCGGTATTTAGCTGTTGCAACTTCTCATTTTCAGAGATCAATTGTATGTCACTGTCATTTCCTCTGCAACTTCTGCTGGTACTTCATATTCTTTAGCTTGTAGTCTATTGCAGCATTTAGAGCACAAGTAATGCTGTGGACACTACTTCATTTGGAAACCTCTCAGCAAACCATAATAAAGTTTGATCTTTTGTTTGTTTTATAAAACACTTTCTTGTTAACATGACCATAATCTGCAAATTTTATTTTGTTCTGTCTGTGTGATGACATAGTTTGTTTCACCGTCAGGTTACAATTACCTTATGAATGGGTAGCCTATGTTATGTATTGTTATGCCACACCTAGGGCACTAGTGAGAAGTAGTTTATACCCCAAACAGGTTAAGACCAACGAAATAAATACACAACATTATAAGACTAACCCAGTAGCAAGTTATTATTCCAAACTTTCTTTTATTACAATAAGATACAAATACATATAGCCTGATACTTCGAAAAAACCAAAAAATGCTAAAATTACATTCAAACATTTCTTCAATTGTTTAAGCATGAACATGGCCCATTTATTTACCAGCTCAGAGGGAGGAAACGAGAACACTACGCTCTCTCGGCACGCTGTCTGCACAAAACCAATAGAGACGTCAACCTATACTCAACATAGGTAATTCCCACATCTCATAGTGCCTCAACTAGGGGAAACTCACACAAGCCTTCAAAAACGTAACCTACGACACTTACCGATACTCACGTTCAATGACATTCCTAGAGAATGAATAGTTGGTATACAACCGTCGAGTAGGACGAGCAAAAGCGAAGTGCCAGCAGAGGAACAATAGACCAGGCTCGCACACGACCAGGGGAAAGGAGGGAAGGAAGGGGCATAAGAAGAAGACCGGCAACGGGAGGGGATGGCCACCTGAACTGCTCCAAACACTTCCGAACAAGCACGAGGAGATCCTCGAGTCCAAGCGACATCACTAGGTCTTGCATCACGTCCATTCATATGTGGGCCGCCCCCATTTAACTGACCGCTCGCCCTGAGTCCATCAGGACACACACGGGAAGACCCCGGTACAGTATTCACCCACAATGAGTAATACTTGCACGAAAACTGATGTACTGATTGACCACAACTTTGATGAACTGATCTCTCTGTTGGCCTGTTGATGACACCGACTTCATGTTTACCCTCATATACACACACACACAAACACATTTGCGCACGTGCACACACACAACAATAGCACTCAAACTAGTGATATATTCACATGTGTTTCAGACAAAAGTTTTAGTGTTCGAGAAAGCAGTCATACTGGGCCACTCCATTTTTTTATCGGTACAGGCGCTTAAGCTACGTCAAGGTGAACACCACTTTGTTAAATTGAACCAACCATATATATATATTTTTCGATGATATTAGTACCAATTTTACGATGAATTCAACAACCTATAACACAAGGTAATTTAGTCAAGCACTCAAAAGGATTCACTAACCTTAGTTTGGGTCTACCTAGCAAAGATGCTCGAAGTGATGGCCCTCGACTTGTTAGTTTGCTGATGAAAATGCAGTCGAACGTGAGCCAGAATTTATGGTGTAATTTCGGTACATGCTCGGCATATTCTTTCTTTCATTTCATTAGGCGTGGTAGGTGCTACCGCCATTACGCATGACAAAACCCCATAAAATGCAATCTAGTGGTGTTAGATCTGGCAAACAAGATGGTCAAGCTACAGGGTCGCCTTGTTCTATCCACCTGTCACCAAAAATCTCATTCACCTCTTGTTTCAAACACAGAGCATAACAGGGAGGTGCACCATCGTGTTGCATCCACATGTTCATGCGAACATGCAAAGGCATGTCTTCCAGTAATTGAGGCAGTACATTATGCAGTAAGTTTGCATAAACCTGCCCAGTCAAGCTACCTTAGAAAAATTTGGACCAATGATGTGATCGCCGACAATACCGCACCAACAATTAACAGACCACGGATGTTGAAATGGTACAGTTCTCATCCATAGAGGATTCTCACTTGCTCAATAATGCATGTTGTACCTATTCACATTTTCCATATTTGTGAAGTTAGATTCATCGTAAAAGAGCACATAACCTAAAATGGAGACATCTGTGCACATTTGTCTACAAAGCCCATTGCAGAAATTGTAGTGTTTTTTTAAAGAAATCATTGACGTACATATCCTGATGTAATGACATGCGGTACAGATAGAACTTGTGTTGATGTAAGATTCTTAATACAGATCGCTGACTAATTTCACTCTCTCTGTCAATTTGCCTGCTGCTTGTGTGGGGATTTAGTACAGCAAAAGCTACGATAGCAGCCGCGTTGTTTTCATACACAATCTGTCGATGTCTGACTTGTGTTTGTTTTACTGTACCAAAGTGAGAGAAATGGGCAGCTAATTGCTTAAAAAACATGTGCGTTTTTTGTTGCCTATCCAGATAACGAGCTGCACACAAGTCCTGGGCATTTCTCTAATTTTTACTGCATTCCCCCACCACCATCAGCATATCAAATGATTTTTGAAAATCATTCATTTTCGTGATCCAATGTGCTCACATAAAGAGGTAAAGCGTAACTAACTGATACTTTTGGGTGCAAACTAAATGAACTTGTGTTGTAGGTTGCTGAATTAGTCAAATTGGTACTAATGTAATTGAATAAAAGATACATGGTTCCAGTTAACAAAGTGGAGTTTACCTTGATGTAGCTTCAGTTCCTCCACCGATAAAAAAATGGGTTGGCCCAGTATGACGGCCTTCACGAACACTGAAACACTGAAATGCTTGTCTGAAATATTTGTGGATATGATTACTAGTTTGAATGCTATTGCTCTGTATCCCTTAATGTACCTCAACATTGTGTGTGTGTTTGTGTGTTTGTGTGTGTGTGTGTTTGTGTGTGTGTGTGTGTTTGTGTGTGTGTGTGTGTGTGTGTGTGTGTATATATATATATATATATATATATATATATATATATATATATATATATATATATAGAGAGAGAGAGAGAGAGAGAGAGAGACAGAGACAGAGACAGAGACAGAGACAGAGACAGAGACAGAGACACACACACGGG
>PNEQ01010871.1:15319-90040 GCA_003012365.1 Medauroidea extradentata
AAAAAAAAAAAAAAAAAAAAAAAAAAAAAAAAAAAAAAAAAAAAAAAAAAAAAAAAAAAACAGAAAGTGGTTACTAGTAAATACAGCTTTTTTTCGCGTTAACTACAATATCTATAATAATAATAATAATAATAATAATAATAAATGAAAATCCATTTTCAAAATAAATAACTACAAAAGTGCCAAACTAGAAACTAAACTGCATACACAGTACTTGTAAAGATATTTCTTTTTTGCTTTTTTTAAACATATACAGTATCTACACATGAACTACCGATCTTTGAAATACTACATTATGTATGATATTTGCAACTCCATGCCATTGTACAGTTTTTATACAAAGTAACTTTTTACTGTTATAGTTTTGGTAGCAAAATATTACTGATGTTCCACTACACACACACGCGCGCCTTTAAATGCACATATAGTGCAGAAACTGTTAAAAAAAATAGCTGTACATATTTACAATGAAAAAAAAAAATGTATCCGCCAATGAAATAAAATTCTACAACTATAGAAAATTTCTTTTGTTCCCTGAATTTTTGTATTAAATTAATATCGACAATTCACAATTACCGAAAAGGATTTTAAAAATTTTCTCTCAGTCACTGGTCTTTTGAAGATTTTCTGAGGGGACAGTAGGCAAGAGGCATCTGTTGATTGAGCAAGCCTCATTTCATCCTTTCGAGTTTACGCTGTTGATACATATACAATCAACCTCTAAACAAAATTTGCACAGAAATTTGTATTGGAAAATTATGTTCCTAATTAAAAAGCATGTTCCTCGATTTGGGGAAGTAGGTATCAGTAAGCAAATTCTAAACTGTAAATCAAAAAATATGCTAGATACACATGTTCATAATACCTAATTTACATTGCTTACAGAATCAGACTGGGTACAATTAAATAAAATATAATTACTGATTATGATTAATCAGTATTCACATTGGTACACCACTAATATTAATGTATTTTAGACAAACACGTATACCTTAATTGAGGAGAACATTTTAGTCAGAAAATCCAGCAACAGTAAATTAATAATAATAAATTTTAAAAAAAAAGTATCAAAAACTAAACCTTGTATACAGACAACACAATAAACTTTCTGGTCTGTTCACCACTACTGCTGTGCAAATATGTACCATATGGCATGAACACTGAAGTTGTTCACGATTAGTGGCAAGAAAAAACTCCCATTCCCCTAACTCTTCAAACATAAAACTAATAAAACAATCTGCAAATGCTTTAAATTACATTAATATGCACAAAAACATTCAACATGCAGTGATGAATAAATATAAAAAATACAGTAATTGAACAATAACTTCAAGTCCAAATATTTCCGTTCAAATATTTCCACATGGCAATTTACTGATGAGACAGCGTAACAAGAGTATTCTCTGACTGCCAACCAAAAATATTTGGCTGAAAAACTACATTATTTCAAGTTCTTCAGCCATGGAACTTCAAAACTCGAAATGCTGGATTTTTTATTAATATATTAATACTGGTATAAAACACAAGTTTTAGAGACCCAAGTTATTACATAAACTGTATTCATGATGTAAAATTCAAGGTTTAAATACCTAGTATGATATATTATTTCATTTCAGTACATTTTATTTAATGAGAAAATAGTTTAAACTGGTGTTACTAATATGAGTTTTAACTACATACTGTAAAGTGTTGCAATTAACATGGTATCCACATTTGACTTGTTCATGTTGTAAAGTTTTTTTTTTTTTATTAACTAGGTATACCAGGCTGGCTACTCTGTTAGCATGTGTCTTTAACTGTTAATTTTTGAAGGAAACTATGGTGTTGTTATCTGTGAAGGACGGTATGGTAGAGAATCGTATTTGCTGCAACGACGAAAAAAATGTAATTTTTGTAGTTCAGTCAATAAAAACCTTAGTAAAACATATCAGCAAGTTTATTTGGTAATTTTAACTAAGAAAACAACAGGTTATGGGCCCAGGAACGTAATTGTTATTGAAATAGAAAGTGCTGTGCAGAGACAATAGAGGATTCAAGACGGGTGATGAAACGTGAGGATATATCATACAGGAGTTGAATAAAAACAATTATTATGTATAGTTCAGGATAGCCCAGGCTCACGTAGAATTAGTACAGAGGAATTGCTGGAACACCATAGACCGTGATTTTGAAGGATTTAGGTTAGCAGTTAAAGGCATTGTTACAAAACTGTGTGATAGCTACGCTGTAGGGCACAATAGCAACGAGGAGATCTTCAAGACAAAAGGGGTTTATGGTTTATTTATTCTGAAGACTGAAGACAACATAGTTACAGCAGCATCATCTGAAATGAAGAATGTGAGTGACCAAAATATCAGCTTTAGGGGAAGTGACCAAGATACCGACTTCAGGGGAAGAGATTCAGTTGCTCTACGCAGTGTATGCAGCGTATAAATTTGGCACGACAGACTGGGACATCTGTACGAGCCAGCTATAATGAAGATACCCATCATAGAAGTAACTGTTAAACTCAGTGAAATGTGTGAGGTGTGTGTGTAGGGTAAGTCTGCTTAGAACAGTTTTCCAAAGGTGAGTGAAAGAGTTTCTTCCATGCCCCTACATACTGATGTGCTGGAAAATTTGCCTGTCTCTTTGGGAGGGGCACTTTGTCACATTCATTGATGATTACTGTCGTTACATGTAAGTTAGTTTTGTTAAACAAAAATCTGATGTGCTTGAGGAATTCAGAAATTATTCAGAAATTATAAGGCTATGGTAGAGGTGCTGCATGATTGCGAGATAAAGGCTATTCAGACAGATAGTGGGGTGGAGTATTCATTTGAATCCTTGTTACGTGAAAATGGGATAGTTCATACAAAGACTGTAGCCAAATGCCCTCAGCGAAACAGGATAGCAGAAAGGGCCAATAGAACGTTAACCAATGCCACGAGATGTATGTTGATTCAGTCAGGGTTACCCCAATCCTTTTGGGCTGAGATGGCAAATACAGCACGCCATGTTCGAAATCTGTTGCCATCTAGGACAGTGAGCAATAACATACTACTTGAGTTATGGGGCGGAAAGATAGTAAGCACAGCGGTGTATGAACTGCTAAGGGTATTTGGTTGCCAAGTCTGGCTTCATGTAGATCGAAATGACAAGTTGAACAAAAGAGGTGTAGAGGCTATTTTTGTGGAATATGAACCAAATGTGTAAGGTTATAGAGCATGGGTCCAAAGTGAGATAATTTACCACGCAGCATATGACGAGACTGTATTTTCTTATAAGAAACACAAAATTGAGAGCAAACAGAAATTTCACGATCAACATGTCATACATTTAACCCAAACACCAGTAGAGAAGAACCAGGTATTTTTCCAAGAAGAGGAGGCAAATGGTATTTATAATGAAAGGGTTATGTTTGGAAATGAGTTTGTTGATGATTTGTTTACAGAAATTTGCTCACAGGTTGATGTGCATGATGAAAATACAGTACTTTGACCTTGTGGGGTAACTTTGACAACTCAAAATTTTGGTTTTTATGTCGTTTAGTGACGACAGTTTCAAACATCAACTATAAGGATCAAAGAAATGGTTTTAAATACTCGGCTCAGATTTACCAGAAAACCCAAAAACTAATATTTTGAGTGGTCAAAGTAACCCTGTTTTACGGTAGTGATATCATACAGAAGGAACAAGGTAGTGCAGGAGAACAAAGCGCTGGTAAGACCAAGGGGTGCCCTTATTGTGACGTAACTATTTTCTGTTTGTAAAGAACCTAACACTTCATAGTTAAATTGTATTGAGCAACAACATTTTGAGGAGGCTTTAACTATTAGGGATACAGACTTGTGGAAAGGGGTGATGGTAGAGGAAACGTCGAAACTAGAAAGGAAGGGTAGTGGACTGACCCAAAGATGCAAATGTGCTAGGAATAAAATGGGTCTATAAGATTAAAAGGAACCTAGATGGTCAAATGGATAGGTACAAGGCACAAATCATAGCTAGAGGATTCGAACAAGTGTATAGAATGATTACCACAAAACTTACTCACCTGTACTACAGAAGAAAACTATTAGATTGTTGTTTTCCTTGATGTTCTAACAGCTGATTTGAATAGTCCTTTGGAGGAGACTGTCTATATAGAACAACCAAAGGGTTTTGTAGCAGATGATACGAAGGTATGGAAACTGTCTAAGAGTTTGTGTGAACTAAAGCAGAGTGCAAAGGAATGGTACAAAATTATAGATAGCATCCTTAAGAATTTGGGGTTAAGAAACTAAAGCAGAGTGCAAAGGAATGGTACAAAATTATAGATAGCATCCTTAAGAATTTGGGGTTAAGAAACTTGGAAAAGGATAGGTGTGTGTACATAAATGAAACCAAGGACTCAACAGTGGATGTATATGTGTATATATCTGGGCTTGTGGGATAAAGGCGACCAGGTAACAATGTTTAAATCAGCACTCTCCAAGGTATTGGAAGTGAGGGAGCTGGAGGAGATGAGCAATATCATCTCTATAAATATTTGTAACTCAGAGGAGGGCATTAAGAGCGCGGTCCACCGCAATTTTCATCACCATTATTTTTTGTACCAGATATTTTTTTTTCTTATTTTAGACACAAAATGCGACTAAATTTGGCTCTCATAAAATTTTTTTATCTCTCATAGTTTTCGCGTAATGGCTTGTTAAAGTCATATTTTGCATGTTCCCGTTTTAACGACTACACTAAAACCAACTGATATACCAAACTCAAAAAAATCACAGTCGATAAAGACATTGCAGGCTACAATGACATGCTCATAAAATTAAAGAATACAAATTATTTGAATTTTAAAAAAATGCTGAAACTGAAAATAAAAATTTTAAAAATGCAATATTTTTTTTAAAAATACAAATAATTTTTATTCTTTAATTTTATGAGCATGTCATTGTAGCTTGCAATGTTTTTATCTACTGTGATTTTTTTGAGTTTGGTATATCAGTTGGTTTTAGTGTAGTCATTAAATCGGGAACATGCAAAATATGACTTTATCAAGCCTTTACGCGAAAACTATGAGAGATACAAAAATTTCATAAGAGCCAAATTTAGTCACATTTTGTGTCTAAAATAAGAAAAAAAATATCTGGTACAAATACAAAATAAAATAATGATGATAAAAATTGTGGTAGACCACGCCCTTAATTGGCCAGCACCATTACCTACAACAAATCATTCATGACTTTCAAATTGGTGAAATACACTCAAAGGGGAGAACTTCACCACTGCAGATTAACAATGACAAAGGTGTACCAGGGTAGGAATGTGTAGACCAGAAGGTATACCAAACTGCAATAGGCAAATTGTTGTATGTATAAAACACTACTAGACCAGACATCAACTTTGCAATTTGTAAATTGAGTATGAAAAACAAAAATCCTACCAAAGGGGACTGGAAAAATGTAAAACACGTAGTCGGGTACTTGAAACATGTACAAAAGGAATTGCACAAAAATCCAAGCCTTCTGCGATGCGGACTGGGTGAATGACAGAGAAGATAGGAAATCCATCAGTGGTTATGTGTTCATGGTAAGGGGGCACCAGTAATCTGGCGAACAAAAAAGTAAAGCACGATTGCTCTGTCAACGATGTACAGTTTAACTCCATGTGTGAAACAGTTAGAGAAGCAATGTGGCTCATAATGATTCTGAAGGAATTGGGCAAGAATTCATCATCCCAAAGCCCCTATTGTGATAATCTAGGTGCCATGAGCCTCACAGTAAATGCTATGGACTCAGAGAGGTCAGAACACATGCCCAACAAACTTTTTTTTTAAACCAGGTTCCAGCCGCCAGCGAACAAGAGATACCAGAGTGGTGACGAGACAGGTGATCAGCAGAACCCTACAACTTTTGGCAGGGACTATAAGCAAGGTAGGCCACAACAATGTAATAAGTTCTACCAGTCATGTCACAGATGCGGATGTAAACATTTCAAATCTCAATGTCCTGCATTTAATGCTGTGTGTCATAGTTGTAAAAAACTAGGACATTTTGCAAGGGTGTGCAGAACTAAGTCGCATGGAAAAGACAGCTCAGTAAATGTTATGTCTAACACACATACTAGTGATTTAGTACTAGGATGTGTAACTACCATGAAGCAAAGTGACGAGTTCTGTGTGGAGGCCAGTGTAGGACATTATAGCCATTCAGTAAATAGTACTGACTTGAAATGTAAGGTTGGGATAAGTTCTATTAACAATAGGCCAGTGGACATGATAAGGGAAATGGAAACAGAGTGGTTTTATAAGCTGAAAGTAGCAGAACCCAATGTGTTTGTTAGTTTTAAAATAGGCACAGGGGAAAGTGAATATCCTCCCAGAGAGTAGATAATGCGAATTAAAATTAGGAATGGAATTGCTATTGAGGTCTGATGTTCAATTGAAAACACATACAGGTACTAATATTCCTGCTGTAGGCAAGTGTCTTTTAAGTTGTCAAACAAAACAAGGAAAGTCTCACTTAATTGAATTTCAAGTGACCAATGTACAAAAATCTCCACCCATATTGGGGCTGTCTGCCATACAGCAATTACGAATCCTAAAAAGCGTAGAAATAGTTGAGTCAAGCCTACTTACTAGGTATGAAAGTGTGTTTGAGGGATTAGGAGACATACATAAAAGTAGCACCATACAAATTTGTTTTAAGGCCAAAGAGTACGGCACCAGTGGCAACATTTCAAAGGATTAATTTTTCGCTGCATGACAGACTGCAGGAGGAATTAAACAGAATGTTAGCACTTAAGGTGATAGAGAGGGTGAATGAGCCCACTGAATAGTTGAATACTATCATCGTAGCACTGTCAACAGCCGAGTCAGAATATATTGCTTTGTCCTTTACTGTACAAGAAACCCTATGGTTAACGACACTCACCAATGAAATTGATCCTCAGACCTCTTGTGATCCAACCACTATTTTTTGTGATAACCTTGGTGCCTTACACCTTGCAAAAAATAATGTTATCAGCCAGCCTTCTAAACATAGAGACCTTAAATGTCATTTTCTGAGGTCACGTGTTGAAAACAAGACAGTTGTTACCAAACACAAGCCAACTTGAGAAATGTCTGATCTGTTGACTAAACCCTTAACTAAGGCAAACAATGAAAAATTTGCCACATTGTTTGGCTTGCTGAAATGTACATTAATCAATTTCCTAGGAATACAAAACTTTTTTTCTGCCTGTTTATTTCAGTCTCAAGTAAAATGTTGCAAATCCAGTTGACCTCAAAGTGTAAGACACATCTTGTACAGGTAGGTCTGTGCTAGTTTTTTTTTTTTGTAACGTTTGCTCAAGGGGGAGTGTTGGAAGTGTGGTCAAACATGTTTTGTATTGTTATGGTCACGTAACTATGAGTGTGTTTGCCATGTTTTTTCGTACATTGTTCTATGGCTCTTCCACCCATGTGTTCTGTGCATGGCCGTAGAAGTACAGGTCTGGACACTCGCCTATCTACCAATGTATTTTGCTTGACTCCCTTGTTGTTTGGCTGTAGTTCATCAAGTTACACAGAATGTTGTGAATGTTTGGCGCTGCTGTCAGGGTAGTCGAGCTCAAACTCCGCCCACTTTTTTCTAGTCTTTACATTATAAAGTAAATAAAGATTGCTGAAGCCATAATTTACGATTGTGAGCTAACGGAGTATTTCACAAATTGATAAAAAATACGTTTTGATAAAAAGTGAGCGGGAAGTGGGTGGAGTTTGAGCTCGACCACCCTGATAGTAGCACCAAACACGCATACATTCTCGGTAACTTAGCGAACTACAGCCAAACAACAAGGGGCTCAGGAGTTTCCAGGCGAGTGTCCAGACTTGTTCTTCTATGACCGTGGTTCTGTGTGTACAAAATGGAGTATTGTACAAAGATGTATTCTTTATGTAAATCTGAGTATGTGTTTACAAAAACCCAAAAAGTAGCACAATAAGAATCAGATCTATATCAATTCAACTGAAGGGCTAACATGGGAAACATTTCAAATAGAAAAAATTATTTTAAGAAGGTCATAAGTAAAGGTCAGTAGAAAAATTAATGTCTCCCAACTACCAACTGAAATTCAAAAATAAAAATTTTTTATCAATGATTGTTTTTATTTAAATAAATGTGTATCAATGATTTTGAAAATCTCATTACTCTAGTTATAAATTATTTACAGCTGACAGAAAAATAAATGAACTGCTGCTGCTGTTACAATACGGTATTGATAGTCTAAAATTAACTGACATAGGTTATGAGTTGTTTGTACGGAAATCTAAAATACAACTCTGAAACAATGAGTGAAACCACACATAATTGGGTTTTGTTTCTGAACGCATGTATTACAGAAATAGGTTCATTACTGTTTTTAAATCAAAGGAAACTAATTAGATACTATACCTACTGTGATAACAACATATTTAAAATGTGTTGGACTGATGAAAATATAACATCTATTACAAAATGTTAGTCCATCACGCTCTCTCTGACACACAATTACATTGCATGTTAATGTAAATATGAACACAATGATTCAATAGGTCACTTAGCTTCTTTCACACAGATAATTTATTTTAGTGTGGCAGTGTCATTTAATGCACTTTTATGTAAAATGTTTTAGTTTAAGTAAATTTATTATAGGCTCTATTTTTATAGTTGCTGTACTATAAAAGTAAAATATTTTAGGTAAGAAATATTATGTATTTTTTTGTAATATTTATAAAAACTGTACATGTCTAAGAGTCTAAAAATACATTTAGACAGATTGACAATAGAACTCTCTACATATACAAGCACATCAAAATACAAATGCTAGAAAGGTTTCTACAGCTACTGCACAAACATGCTTGCATTAAACTGCACAGTAGTTTTTCTAAAAAACTATTTATACTACATCTATTACTGCGAGTAAAATTACCTGTAAACATAACTACAAACTAAAAAAACTATTTTTTTCATGAACACGGTAGTTTTTCTGACACCAAAATCTATTATTTAATGAGTAGCATAAACTGTTTTAAAGTAGCCATGATTTTCAACGTATGTCTCTGAATTGCTTTAAAATACCACTGTGTTTCAGAATAATCAAATAACTAATTGCTGATTAATGTTATGTACAGGTACAACCGTACTATAAAAATAAGAAAAATTTTAGAAACTGTACAGGCAGGTACTAAAAGAGAAAAAATATTTTAAACTAGAAACCTTGCAGAACAATTGCAAAGTTTAAGAAATAATCAAAGCAATGCAAGTTGCGGATTAAAGATCTTTTCGTGCTACACTACATGCAACCTCCAATGTGCGCTTGACAAAACTACACATACAAATACAAAATAATTCAACAAAAACCCAGGAGAAAAATTACAGGGATATATTTGTGGATGGTAAGACAAGCTTTCATTATGTGTCAAAACATCACGTTTCATTTAATCAGCTCTTGTGGTAGAACTAAGATTACTAAAAACAGTCTTTTTGTAAAAGATGCACATCAAATGTTGACCGTACTAAATAAATAAATAAATAAAATTAAACAATAATGTCATATTACACTACATGAAAGGAGTGACTGGCAATACAAATAGCTATGGGAACTGTTACACAGGAAAAAAGCTGTGTACCATGCAAACTGCACATATCTCTGACAGTGAGCTGGTTAAACGACTGAACTATACAACAATGAAACTTTCGAATTTTTCTAATCCCAATGCTGTTTGATCATAAAATATCATCACTATTGTAACCTATCATATGCAAATAAAGAAACTGAGCCACATAAGCAATTAACTGAATTATACCAAATTTAATTTCTTACCACATATAAAATAATCAAGACAGTGTTTAAAAATTGATGACAACCTTTTTTTATATAACTGTGTCAAACATTAAATAACAATTTTCTTGAGGTTAGAAATCATTACAGAAATATTGTTTACACAAATCACTAAAAACTACTTTATAAAAATATAATTTAAATTGTGAGCTTGGCTTTACTAAAGTAGTGTGCCAATACATTTTTATTTCAAATACGGTAGTACATTTTATTTCTTTTTGTACAAAAGATAATTATGATTGTAACTGATGTCCGCATACCACTGCCTTGTCTTACCATCCCACATCGAAAGCGGGATAACTTGGATTCTTATGAGGAGACACGACTTAGCCCAAATAGCTGGGTAGTCCATTACGGTAAGGCCAAGATGTGCTGTCCATAGCTGAAATGGACAACATATTTCCTCACTACCAGATAACAAAAAATCTACAGGTAGAAAAATACTACAGCCCAATACTCATTTCTAGTGATTTAACTGCCCTTAAATAGAGAATGTTAATAAAATTACAAAAAATTTTTCAGAATAAGTCAGTTCCGGAGTCCACAACTGTGATAACTACTTCAGACTAAAGAGAATAGGAATAATTTCCCCATTTTCAAGCAGACTATAATGCAAATACCAGAACATTATAAGAACAATACAATAAGCAAAGAAAAACAGCCAGAACATGAAAAAAGAAGCAAAATCAGAAGGATGTATGTACAAAAATTTTGTGAACTGTAATTTAAACAAAAATAAAGAAGTTTTATAGTTTTTATAATACTGTAATGTACCAAAATCAACTAAAAACCTATCACTTGTACACAAAAATGTTCTCATTTATCAATGTACACATTGCATCAGAGCACTAATGTTACTTTTATTAAGCCCACAATATAAATGTATATAATTTTAACATAAACATATTTCGACCAAAACCAATAGCTTACAAACGTTATAAACTTGAATCTAGTTCATTTCCTGTACTAACAATCACCAACTTGCAAAATTCCAAACAACAGCTAGCACAATGCTGTAATCCTCCGATGTTCTTAGCATTTTAAATACTATTATCCAACCCAGAAATTAGTTTCCACGGCTTAACTTTATAATGTCGCAGGTAAAATTATAACGCAAACTTAGCCATTTACCTCAAAGGAGGAAATGCCTCTACAAAGCCTGACAGCGTTTCGCCTATGTAAGTCGACGGACAGCCATTGTCTTTGCAATCAAGACAAAATGTGATCCTAAAATGAACAATTCATTGACTCTGTAGTCTGTACTAGCCCAAGATGACGACAGCATCACAGCTCTATAGGCAGTTTGGAATTAAGTGAGCACTCCTGAAAACTCTGCTTAGTTTCCATTTCAGTCTCTTTGTATATTTCTGCTGCACGGAAACATAAACACTGCCATTTGCTTTTCTTTGTATATGTCTGTACAACATTAACGTATATATTACAATGCTTAGAAAACTGCTGTATACTATATTTACTCATTAAATACATGGTATTTTAAATAATGTACTATTGTAAAAAGTAAGTAACGTCTATATACAGTGTTACACATTTCACAAATTTCGCAAACATAATGTCTGTACCAAAATTTAGCTCATCAAAATTAAAATTAAAGCAAATGTCTGTAAAATGTTTGTGTAAAATATGAATACTACATCTATAATTGTTTTATATGTATACGAAACAAGGCTATAAGTCACTTCAACATGATGAGAATAATATAGGCCTACAAGCAAAGATACATACAGGAAACTATAAATACATGTTAGTAACTTTGAGACTGAGATAATTTTAATGTTTAAAATTCAATTTTTACTGTGCATGTCATTCGATCTAGTCAAGTATCTTACACAATTTTATTTTCATAAGATATACGCCTATGACATTCATTATTGCAGTTACGAAGAACATAAATAAATGTGTGCACTTTGCTCCGCGTTATATTTAAATTCAAAACACAAAACTGTCACTAACAAACGCATCACACATTTTCACACATGCTATTCAAGTTACATTCTGTGCTGTTATCATTTTAATATCCACTGACAAAAATGTATACCTTAAGATTTAAAAAAGTGCTGTTTTGTAGTCAAAGGTAATTCCAAATACAATGGCTGGCAATAGTAAAACTTAACAATTTACAGAATACTAATAACTTAATATCTTTTGGCAACAGTATTCATAAAGTAATTTCTAATACTTTTGCATGTGTGATAAGAAACCATGGTGATTACACAATGTACATTGCTCTCAGCAAACAATGCCTCATCACAAAGCTAACGCATGCCAACTATCTATGGAATTTTGAACTATGGCAGGGAGCGTGGTGAAAGCAGTGTGCAGACAACTGAAAATTTCTGACTACCTGGTTGTGTAACTTTGTGTTGGCACTTAATATGTCAAATTATGCAATCAGTACATACCTAAATAAGTTCAAAAACAAACATTTTAAAGCATATTAAATAAAGAATGATCAATTTAATTTGGCTTTATTTCAGTATTGTTGTGTTTCACTAATAAAATACTCAAAGGCCAGTACATCTTTTAACTCTAAAAGAAACCCAAAATGGCTTGCCACTTCTAGTAAACTACAATGATATACTGTACATTTTTCAAATTAGAAGCAAGACATTTTGAAGTTGCTGATAATTAATTTTTATACCGATTATCACAAACACCTCATTCACAACACAAATTCAAGACACACAGCCAAAACAGAAACACAAAACTTGTATGGCACAAACCACAAACCCAGTGACACACATAACAAGCATGGTACAAATACCAAACACACATGGCACAAAAAAAAAATATGCACAGCACATGCAAGCCATGTACAGCATTAAACCACACATGCACAGTACAAAACAGCACGTCCACAGCAACACAAACCACACTCAAGAGCATAAAACATACAGCACACAACAAAACACCTGCATCACAAAATAACACACCGACAGCACAAAAATACAACATAAAATAAAATATGCACAACACACAACACACACACAACCCCTCCCCGCACACACACAACACCCCCCACACACATAACCACCCCCACACAACACACAACCACCCCCACACAACACACACACAACCACCCCAACACAACACATATGCATGCATGCATGCACACATGTATTAATGCACACACACCCACTAAATGCACAACAAAAATCAACACTTGCACTACAGTGTACATCCTGCACAACTTATATCAACATAAAACAAAACAAAACCACATTTTTGTATTCCCATTTTAACAATGATAGAAGCTGTCATGACTACTATTATAGGCTCTTCATGATAATGTGAGCACTGCTTAAAAATTTCCCCATTCACAATCGTAACCGACCACCAGCCTCTGTTGCGGTTACTTGACCCGATTAGGCAGATGCCTGATATATCCCCGAGACTGCTGAGGTGGAGTTTGACATTGTCCACATTCAACTACCGGCTTGTGTACAGACAGGGTCACAGCATAGGTCACACTGATGTGTTGAGCAGGCTACCGCTCAGCATTTTGATAAAGGATGTTCTGGTCATCGGAGACATATTGATGCTCGAAGCTTTCCCCAATCCTCCGAATGAAGCAGCAAGAATCACAATGCTGACTGACGCCGACATGGTGTTCAGGGTCCAAGGCAAAGTTTTCCTGACAGTTGTGGATGCATTTTCAAAATGGTCAGAGGTGAGAGTCGTGCCTTCTGTTTCATCAGCAGCAGTGGTTTGAGAGCTCCGGGACATCTTCAGTGTTCACAGCATGCCAGAATGCATTGTTTCAGACAACGGGGCAGCTTTCACATCTCGAGAGATGGTAACTTTTGCGAGAAGGAATGGCATTAGACTCCTTTGCTTAACCCCTTTCCACCCCTCCAGCAATGGCCAGGTGGAGCGTATGGTGCACATTGTGAAAACTAAGCTAAAGAAGCTGGAAAGCTGCGATTGGCAAACAAAGTTGGCTAGAGTGCTGTTTGCGCTACACACCACACCAAGCACGGGGAGCCAGGAAACACCTGCTGAGGTTTTTATGGGACAACCATTGAGGACGGCACTGGCCCAGATCCGCCCTAAGCTCAATGGGAGGAGGGGGGGGGGGCGCAAACCTTCTGCGTTGACCCAGGATAGACTCACGGCACTGCGTTTTAATGTGGACAATTTGGTGTGGATCAGGGGCTATGAGGGCAAAGCCAAGTGGCTACCCGACAAGATTGCAGGAATGCAAGCACATCTTATTTACATGGTTCTGGACAGCGCCTCTCACAAGCACAGATGCCATGTAGACCAACTCTTGCGCAGAGGTGTTGCCAAGCAAGTGACCAGCAGTTCTATCCCAGACCCTCAACAAGCACCAGACCCTCAACAGGCACCAGCTGCGAGTAACGGAGGGCTTACTCCACACCAGGGGAACCGGCTACCGGCACACTCCCTCGAGCCGCACGGAATGACCCAGGAGGGCAACTGTGTGTCCAAGAACGCGGGGCCCAGCAACTGCCTGCAGTGACCACCAGGTTCAAGTCAGCGTGTCGGTACTTCTATCAATGATGATGTCTGAAGCACGTTCAGGGGGTTCGAGGAGCATAAAAGTAACCATCAGCAGTTTACGCAGGCTAGGCCAAAGGGCCTCCACATGTCTACCAGGGTAACGAGCCTGCCACTCAGGTTGCAAGACCATGTCCTGTAGTGGGGCACTGCATGATGTAACTCAGTGACCTGTATACATTGTGTTATGTTCTTAGCAATAGGGAACTGTTTTGGAAGGGTGGGTGTAGAGTAGACTTGAGGTTGTGTTTCTCATTTCAGCCACATGGGAGGAGAAGGTTTTGCCAAATAATGTCAGACACCCAGAAAAGTTACTTCAAACAATTGAATCGGGAATTTGCAAAAGGGACCAAGTCCACTTTTTGAGTAAATTCAGGTTATAGGCCCTACAATACTTCAACTCTCCAAAGCATTCTTTTGGCTGTCAGCAGCAAAAGAAACCCAGTCCTATACAAGAAATACGTTAAACGTACTAGTCCATGAATGTGCCAATAGCGCATTATTTTGTTTATGACTTACATGATTGTAGTTGAATAATAATTTTCAATGCAGCTTTGTAGTTTTTTCACTAGCATTGTACTAAGGTGTGATAGTGTAATAAATAACACTGCTTTATGGATAAAAGGTACTGGGTGGTGGTGTGTTTGCAAAATATGTTTCTATGTATCATATTATTAGTTTTTCACTAGGAAATACCAACATTTCACTAATATACACTCAAGGCATTATGTTTTATGTGCCAGTGTTACAAAAAATGCTACTTATTTTGTAAAATGTATCAATTCCAATAACATTATTAATTTCTAAAAAATAAAATATAAATGTGTGTCTATGTCAGTTATGTTTCATATAATTCCACACACACTATACTTTCAAATTATCCATTATAGATGACCTGTTTCACTCCCAGATCCACTATAATAAGTTTTTTGTTGTTTCCCAGCAATCTACTCACTTGGACTTGGTCCCTTTTGCAAATTCCTGATTCAATTGAATAAAATGTGCCAAATTAAAAAAAGGACTGAAAGATCAAAGAAAACATAAATGAGCAGTAATACTTTAGATCAATTTTTTGCCAGTTTTTCTTTGGTACCTACAATAATCTTGACCATATGAAAGTAAAAAATGGCAGTGTTTTGGTTAAATGCAGTAGCGGCCAGCATATAAGTGCACAGGTGCACGTGCACACCCAGTTTTCTGTGAAGCATTTTTGTAAAATATTTAAAACATTCTTGTGTGTTTTGTAGCGACAGTACAGTTAGAAATGTTCGTCTTACCAATCACAAATTCACAGAGTTTTTATCCTGTGAAGCTGCCATATTGTAACGCTGTACCGTGCACAATGGAGTTGTGCTCTTCTCTCAGTCTTTCTGCGCATGCGCACGACAAAATGACGTCGTCTCTATTGGGAGTTTTAACACTGAAGAAGAGCACAGGTCTACTGAGCTCATGTCTGTTGATCGCGGAAATGGTTACTTCTTTCACCTCTTGGTGGCAGCACCTACTGGCGCAGCAAGTGTTACATCTCCGCAACTATAGAACACCTCGCTAGATGCCAGCAGTTATGCTTTATCTAATACCAGGCCAAGCGTACATTCTGAGAAAAATGTGACACAAGCCTTGAGCAAAGTAGCAAGGAGATGATGTGGTTTTGAATGTAAAACTAATGTCAGTAATACACAATGCAGGTAACGAATGTATATTTGCACAAACAGTGTTTTTACATTTTGAATCCTAGATATGAAATATTACTCAATAACCTTATTAGAAAACAATATTTTTAACGTCGGACGTTACTAATCAAGAAAATATTAGCTATCATTTAATTGCCGAAAACGATAAACCATACAATTAAATTTAAACTAGGTAGAAAATTATTCGTACTTTATGCTTATTAAAGAGTCACATTGAAATTCGCCTGGAAATTAAATAAAGGGAAATGAAACAACTTTCAGTGTTAGTAATTAAATTTTAACCCATGTTTTGTATCATGAAAAGTTTAGTAAAACAACATTAAATTTAGCGTGTAGAAACAGTTTGTAACTGTTTCAAATTAAAAATTTTCTTTCTTAATTATTTTTCGAGACAATGTGTGAATGCCCATTACCTGACTTCACTGGCCGCTACTGGTTAAACGTGATTCCAAATACAACAGTTTGTTATCATAAAACGTAACAATACTCAAAATACCAAACATTCACAGAATTTTTGTAAATTGTATTCATCAACTGTAATTTCTGATACTTTAGAGTGTGTTATAAGAAACCATGTTGAGTACACAACAAACAAACACTTTGAATGAACTATGTTTCCTCCTAGCGAAACTAACTCTCTCAGCAGAGGGTGGAAAGAAACATGCAGACAATGACAAACGTCCAACAACTTGAATACTTCACTTTATGTTATCCCTTACTAAGTCAAAATATACAGTCCATAGTTACCTTAATAAGATAATAAATAAAAGAACATATATTAAATACAGATAAGTCAATTTCATTTGATTTAACTTCTATAATGTTGTATTTAACAAGAAAAGTAAAGTGAATTACACTAAGTAATTTGTTGCCAACTAAAATAAGAGAAGGCAACTATTGTTAATGTTGAATTATATGCAATAACTGCTACTAATTTTTTTTTTTCAAATGTTACGTCTTTAGTGCTCACTTTATCCTGAACTGCCTATAAATGCAAGTTTGTAAGTTTCACCTATCATGCAGGTGGATAACAAGGACATCAAATTAAGATTCAGCGTTAACTATAAAAAATTATAAATTTTTAAAAAACACCTAAGGTTTGCCCCCACAAACAGAATGGATTTTGATTATCAATAGCAGATTCAAATAGAGTACATGGAACTTCTTCAAGAAAATAAGAAATATTGCATTTTCTACTAGCAAGTTTGGTACATGTATCAAAGTTTTATATATTCTGACTACGGTTGAGGGATTTTCTTGGGGACTCTGACTAAGAAAACTTGTATCTCATCTCTTTGAATGTCACTTTTACTGTGCAAAATGGTGGTAACAATTAACTTCAACTCCCAGAAACTCCTAAATATTCAACTGGTTTGGCTTTCAATGTTTTTTTAATGCTGAACAGACAGAAATACAAACATATAGTTTGCAGCCCCAATGTTGGGTGAATACCAAAGAAAATATAACACTCCACAGATACATGTACATTCAATGCTGTTTAAAAACAGTCAGATTAAAAGAGAACAAAAAAGTTAATGCTCACTGAACGTATAGCAGTTTAATGGAATATAGTAATAGTTTATCTGCTGCAAGTCAAAAGTGAAGAGTGACTGTGCCGAAGAATGAAAAAATTGAAACATAGAAAAAACATTCCAACACTTCCAAAACTAAAAATTACTGATAATATCATAAATTGTGACTGACCCATGAAAATTATACACAGCTCATATTTAAGAAAATAACGGTGATGAAATATCACTAGTAACTGATACTATTTATAGTCCTCAACAAGCAAGAATGGAGAATGACAGAACATTACAAATGCTGATATGAAGAAAAGCTAAGGTAAATAAGAAGAGAGAAAAGGAGGTGGGTTGTAAAAGGAGGAAGGAAGGAATATCCACGAGTATCAAAAAACATATCATTTGTAGACAAAAATTATATTATTTTCAGTGTATAACTCTGGCTCTCAAGTCTCAATTATTCCAAAAATAGGATGCTGCATGTAGCACAAGTTACTGCAGGGAAAAATTTTAAAATTTAAAGGTCGTAAAAAACAATCTGAGATAGTATATATAACTAATAATGTAAATTTAACATATTGTCCATTCACCTTTTAAAATCTGTTTTGCTACACATATTAAATTATTGTAATACCTACTAACTTCCTTAGTTTTATCCTCCTAGCTAGTTAGGTATTTTAAGTGTGTGTGATGCTAACAGAATAAAATTACGATTGAAATTTAATTCCGCACAAACTATGCAACTTAATACGTAACTTACTTCCTGTGAATGACTTATCATGGAATGTAAAAATAGTCAAAAAGCATCCGATCCACCAAAAATATATATACAGTCAAACCTCTTTAATACAAACCTGAAGGGACTGAAATTTTGGCCGTTTGTAATAATGAGGTTTGTATTAACAGATGTTCACTAAAGTCTTAAAAAGTTTCTAAAATTTTGGTCACTCTGTTTATCCCAACAAATCAAATAGTCTTTTCACCACAATGACTTTCTTTTACTTGAGAACTTAATATTGCATGGTTTAATGCATACACAAAATTTGTATTAAACATTAAAGTAATAATTTCATTTCTTGTCGCATTCCAAGGGGAATAAAAATCGCTTTGTATTAATGAGAACTTCGTATTAACAGGGTTTGTATTAACGAGGTTCCACTGTATTTTTTTTCAATACTGGAAACCCTTCTAAAATTACAAGGACTAGAGTTTATTTATATATGCTACCAGTAGGTTACAAGTAAAGATTTTAAACCTTGATTTCCATGGTATAACAAAGTCCTTCTACTGCCACAGTTACAAGGTACACTGAATTTTTAATGTTAAACACATTCAGGTTCATATATGGTTGCAGAAGATCTGATATTGTTTGCATCATCATTAGCTACTTCCTGTTCAAACTTAACTGGTTGTGTTACTACATCAAAACAACATATCCTCTTTGCTTTCATTGGCTTGCTAACAGTCAATACATCATTTCAATAAGTGCGTGAATGGTGGGAATTTACATAGCAGTGTGAAGAAGAAAGTTAACACGTTAGTTATTATAAAGTGAAAAGTTTTACCAATACATAAAATTTAAAGAAACTAAATTAAGGATATTGGACCCATTAAATTCAATATTTTTATATTTGTACCAAACACTGTTCAAATTTCACACATCATATAACATGTCATTTCCCAAAATAAAAAAAATTTGACTCCATGGATTTGGCATTATCACTCATAAAAGTCACAAAATGGCAGTTGCTGTGTAGAAAAAATTTAATGAAATCACAATCACAGGAACTGAATGTCATTGTACCAATTAGTTTTTAAGACATGTTTGATAAAAGTTAGTTTTGAAAAATCAGTAACAACCACAACTCAATGTTATGCAAAAATTACTCATTTTCATTAATTTTTACGAAATACAAAAATGTATCTCTTTGTATTCTCAAAGGTGTCTTGAAGTAGCTAATATAATATTTAGTATTGATATGAATTATCTTGGTTCAGAAAGTAAATTTTTTTCAATTTTCTCTACATCACACTGGTCATTTTGTGACTTTGATGAGCGATTAATCAAAATTTATTGGGCCTAAATTTTTTATTTGGGGAAATGACATGTTATCTGATGTGTAAATGTTGACCAGTGTTTGGCATAAATTTTAAAAAATTAATTTTTAATGGTCCAACATCCTAAATTGTAGTTAACAATCCATCGCAAACATATAAAAATACACCAAATGTAAACATCACTCTCAAATGCACATGAATTAATTTTTTCTGAATCCATTCAACAGAAGGGGTTTAAATATGACTGCCTAAACATGTTAACATTAGTTTGTTAAGCGTGAGTGTAACAGTGGCCTTAGATGCTCATAAAATTTATAGAATTCGAAATGTGACTACACTTTCAGGTAACACTTAATAAACAGGAAGAAAACTACAACTATCTTCACAGACTGCAGAAACATGAAAACACAATAAATGAAATAAAATACTTCTGTACTTTTCAAATAAATAAGTCAATACAAATAAAATAATGCTGAGGTAGATGAACATCCACATTAACACCAAATAAAACTAACCAATTAACAGTTTGAAATGAAAGCAAAATATATCACAAGCTGAATCAAATGATATTCCTTACTTACAAAATAATCAAAGATGTTGCCATGATTATGAACTTGTATTAAAATATAACTATTACTTAATATTTAATCACAAATTACTTGCACAGACCATTTCACTGCATAGATTAATTCATTACATTTTGGCCATTATTATTTTCAGGAAAATCATAGTTTGGTCAAATAGGTATTC
The DNA here is from genome assembly GCA_003012365.1 of Medauroidea extradentata. Lineage (NCBI taxonomy): Eukaryota > Metazoa > Arthropoda > Insecta > Phasmatodea > Phasmatidae > Medauroidea > Medauroidea extradentata. Next base: position 35,706 of record PNEQ01010871.1, read on the forward strand.
TTCCTCCAACACTCTAAACTGGAAAGATACTTCATCATACAAAATTACATTACTTGTTTCCATCATTAGTATTAAACAATATTCACACCTCTTCATTTTCAATACTGTAAAAAATTGAATGATGGTTCACATCAAATCCGAAGAAATTTACTGCCTCTGTGAATCGTTAAAGTCACGTTGAATGCATTACTCTTATATGTAGGACTAAACAAAGTACACTTCTTACATTTATTTTTTTAAAAAAATTTGTTAAAATCTTAAATTATTACATTAGGAGAAATATAACAACTTCAGTTTTGGGACCTACATAAAATTTTTAATTTCTTTAATGCATAACAAACAGTACCCTTAAAAATAATGTATAAATATTTTAGAGCACGAACACACTTTACAGAGATTTTTCTATACCAGAAAATATACCTAACAATCTTTACATCAACAAATAAAAACAAAACTAGTTCATTTTTCAGTACACATAAATGGACGCTATAAGGTAAATATAGTTTGGGCTTCAGATGACGCTAGTATATTACCGTATCTGGACAGTAAATTATATGGAACATTATTATTTAATGCTAAGCATATTTAATGAAACCAATAGATTTTTGTGAGTCAGCATAGAGAAACCAGAAAAACCTATAACCCTCGAAAAGCACACAATCCTTGAAAACAGGTTCTGCCAATTCTTGTCTAAGAAAATTTTTCAAAAGTAATGTGTTTCAGGTGAGAGGTGTACAGTACTTACGATACTGAAATTTTGTATCTTTGGATAAACCAAATTATGTCAAAGTATTTGCTCACTACTTAAAACTTGCATTAAAATACTGCTGTCAAATTTTAATGTCTAAACCACATATGTAAATCAGTCTGAAACGTAACCATCTCTCTTCAAAAACACAATAAAACTTTTGTGTCATTCTTAAAACACCAATCATACCTTTATGTATGTGTGTTCTAAACAACTCCACGACTGTCCTTTGTCTTAGCCTAAAATTATAGTACGTATTATCACAACCATTTTTCTGTAACTAACTGGATTTACATAGTAGAGCAAGAAGAAAATGCAAATGCTCGTCTGCTACAAGTACTGTTCTTGCACCAGCTCTGAGTCCCTGGTGCGTACACATTTTTCATCCTAAACATCATGTATGCTACTATAACACAGTAGCAAACATGACCTAACTTACAAAGTTACTGCGGCTAAGTGTGTCAACGTGCAATCGGCCTTGTATTATTTACATCTTTACGAACGAAAAACAGATACCCACCAGGAACACCCGAGCTGGTGTGCGGACAGTACCCTACATGAAATGGGCGAAAATAAGTCATGGGCATTTCAGTACCACCGTTCTTAAAAATCCAATACCACCCATACACTTTCGTAAAAACATTTTGAGCTACTAACTTTATGGCTAAAAATTTTAAAGTATACAATTACATACCAGCATAAAAGCCAAAATCATATATAAATGGATTATCATTGGATTAAGCTGAGATAAATTAAGAAATGACTTAAAAATGAATTCCACAAAATATAATTTAATTACATATGCCATAGTTTTAGCCAAATTCCTAGAGTAAACAATTAAATAAGTACGGTACGTAGCCTGATTTAAAATACAATACCAGAATATGCTGCACATGAGCAAGTATTTTATGTATCAAGATTGTGCCAAGATCTTCTAACTATTACATTGTTTCAAGTTAAAAAATAATCACCTGGCAACTGCAAAACTCACAACATGCCAAAATTGAAAAGCCTTGTAGCCAAAACAAAGCACAGTTCTTACCCCAACCCTATCATCCCATATCAGTTTCACTGTGGTTGCATTTCTTCAATCGAGAGAACCAATTTTGTGATAGCTTAGTTCTACGTCCCGAAAGGTCGTAATTTTCCTACGGTCAAAGTCACCTGGATTTCAATGGAGTTTACTCGCAAAGTATGTGAACTCACGACAGGAAACACAACCTTTACCTTACAATGGTTATCTAACTCACACTTACACATTGTTTACTAATGCTGCCAACAACTTCGGTAATCATGACATTTCCCTAATATCCTGCTCTACTCATTCGTCCGAAGTTGGGCCCATCATGTGAACCCTTCTTAGAGTTATAATTTTAATGGCCAAAATATTTTAGAAGCACTGAAACATTGAAGTTTCATATTCCATCAAAATCAATTGTCTGTGCACTCTTGTACTTAAAATTTTAGAAAATATTCTAGAAATGTGTGGAGAAAAATTAATCAAATCCAGTATGGAATCAATTTCCCTATACATTTGCTTTGCTAATACACTTTTGAATGTTATATGCAAATTCACATTCAGTATTATAAACAGTGGACTAGCCACTTAAATTAATGAAATGAATTAGGGACTAGTTGTTAAATTCAACACACCACCAAACAACCTTGCTTATTTTTATAAGATCTACCTTACGGCTTGCAAAATTTACAGCAAACTCGTAATGTTGAAATATACAATATTTTCAGTTGAAATATTTGTTAAATTATTTACCCTGACTTTTAAGCATAGGATTGTATTGGACAGACATTTTGATAGTCACACGTTAGTCTAAATTTTTTTAGAACACTAATTTCCAAATTGATTTATTGCCACTTTTTGACACTACAAAAAAAAAAAAAAAAATTCTGATGCATGCAAAATGCACAGATCAATATAATGTATGATTACCATCAAACACATTCCTAGACTTATGTTCAACTTATGAAAATGCTAAAAAGTGTATTGGTAGTATTTCTAAAAGTAATTAGAATTGCAAAAATGTATAAGGTAACAACACATTTTTTAAAATAATAAATAAATAAATAAATAATTTAGGCTAATCAGAGATAGTAAGAAGTGCCAAGTTATTACACATCACACTTACCTCACACTACAACAAGTTTTCTGCAATCAATGCTACATTTTTCCTCTCAAGAACAACTGGAAACCTGAATCTTACAACAAACTATGGTGGAAAAATTTCTCGCCACAATTAAGTGAACTATGATGATTGATAAAAATTACGTAAACAAAAAAGCAAACACCTTAGTAATACACTACATTGAGCCTGCCTTTTAATGTTAGAAAAACTGACAGCATTTTTAACGTACAAATAATGTAACAACACCAAAGTTTCCATCTTATTAACAACAAATACGACACTAGTAAACAATTTTAAGTTTCTGTAACAAATCCAAAAAATACCCAATCCTTCATTCTCAGAATAGCAAAACCTACTGTAATCCATCAAAACACCACTACGCAAAGACAAATTGCAATAAGAAGACAAGTGAAAATAAACGTTTCCATTTTATCTGGTGACTTCCCACAAAACTTCACTGCCACTTTAATGCAGAACAGAATTTTTGCATCCAACATTGTTTTCACTATGAATATGTAGTTCTTTATCAAACTGGAACATGTGAGAATGAGATTGCAACTCAAACATATGAAATATAGTGGAAAGGCAGGTTAGTATAGAGATTAATGCTATAGTTGTATCAAGTGACTTCTGGCAGAACGAACACATACTACACTTCATTGTACTAAAATATTTCATTGTAAATACACATTAAAAAGATGCCTGAAGCACAATTTTGAAACATGGCTTGAAAATAAAATTTACAATGTATACAACAAGCGTAATTAAAAATACTACTGTATTTCAATGGAGGGATAAAGTAAAACCAGAATATTTGGGGATGAAAAGATTTATGTGAAACAAGTAAAGAGTGACTAGTTTCTGTAATAAGTGCTGGGCCAATATTTACAAGGAAGCAAAAGTGCATCAATGACACACAACAATGTAGGAAACAATTTTGCAGCTGAAAAAGAAGAAAACATAATTTCATTGCTGTTATTAATAAATTAAAGAAAAAAACTTTTGAAGTCAGACACTGTCAAGCCAAAAAAAGTGTGGGTGCAGGTAGGACATAGCCAAGATAACTAACTAGGGTCAGCCACGTCTCTTTGCCCGAGGAAGCTGCCCTAAGCAGCGAAACGTCACGATACGCGCTTCCGTGATTATGTGTCGTCCTCTGTACTTGGGTGTATCTATCAAGTACCAACACGTAAGTACTTGTGCTTCTGTCATTTGTATATACTGATAGATTAGCAGCCTCTTCCTATCGTTTATTTTACTATTAACAAAAAACAGCAAAATCTTAGCTAACATTTTCAAAATAATGTTATGATTTAAGAATTATGTAAGACCTACATAAAAGTCATGTACTATATAGAAAAGCCACTTCTGCAGGAATGGTGTCTCAGCAACTGGCCATTGGCAACGTTTACTAATATGATTACGCTACGAAACTAGTGTACTTGTTTGTCAACCATGAATCACTGTTATAAATGATTTTGCTATTCTTTAAGCTAGTTAATTTGAAAAATTTTGTGCACTAATTTATCTGTTTATTGTATGATTATTTTAAAACAATGATTACCTGTTTCTGATGAAAATTTACTTAAATGTCTTCAAGCGTTAACAGTTTCATACCAAAACACTTGAAGCAAGAAATAAAGTATGTACTGTGACATAGAGTATGATTAAGAAACGAAACAAAACATTTCTGAATTGTTATTTGTTGTAGTTTAAAAATTCAACTGTATTCACATCATGTTATGACATGTGCAAGTGATTATTCCAAAATCAAATAGAAAGAAACAGTACAAGAGTATTAAAAGAAGCTCTGAACTATAGAGACCAATTAAATATTTATGTACTGAATGAACCATATTGTAACAATCTGACTTAACATCAAAACATTAATTTCTTGATTTAAAGTACTATTCAGTTTAGATTTGTATATTTTAATGTTCAAAAAACAAAAGAAACAGTGTAACCTGAAAGTCTTAGTAGCTGTTGGGAATTATATTAGGTACCTACTTTAATATAAACAAGCTTCTGACTTCCTAGCCAGTTAATTTAGTATCAAAAATCGACACTGAATACTGTCATCACTGACTTACCGATTATTTTCTATTGAACTATTGTATCTACAGAAACATTTTGCATACTGATTTCCAAGAAAAATTAAACAGTAATTTTGTACAGGTTAACGCTATTGCGTACGTATCATTACACTATTGACAGTTAGCCTAGCATTGTTCACAAACATTATGGATACATTAAGTTTAAATTAACACACTAATGTTAAAAGGGCATAAATACCAAATAAATTTATACTGCACATTTGATTGTACAGTTTGTTGTCCAAAATAATACTTGCACTGAAAATGGAGTCTAAAAAAGCTGACGTCATTGAGTCCTCGAACTACACCGAAAATCGCATAGAACCACAAATTTATTTTATGCTTTCTGGAAAAATGTGATTATGAAGAAAGGTTGCCTAAATACTTGAATATTGATTTAACACAAGAAAATTAATTTAACTTACCATGAACAATGCAGAGAAAAGTCAACTTTGAATACCCAAAACAAAGCAGTCACTGTACAGCGTTAATAAAGAAAGGGGGATTATGGGCAGAATCCAAATTACTATGGAAGTATTTTGGATATACACAGTTTTTGCTTCTTTAAAAGGTTACAAATGTTATGAGTTATGAACAAAGAAGGATAATAAGTCAGAATTTCGATGCACTATTTAGGCCTTAAAATGTTACAACTATCAACAAAGATCTGTACTTGATAAAATTTACCATGAGATATTACTCTTTTGGTGTCTTCGTTTTTGATCATGTGAAAGTTTAAAAATATTCATCTCAAATTTCTTAATAAGCATAATGAATTTTTGGATTAAACATCTGTCAAGAGTAACAAGTAGACTATCAAGAATGAAAAATGTACATATAATAGACTCGTAAATACCACCGAACATGATGACAAACAAGTACACACACAAATCTTATAAAATGACTGAGGACTTGACTGTTTTCAAGTTTGAAGAACACACGGAGAAACAATGTAGATGTAAAACAGTATGTAGAAAAAGCAAGATTTACATTTTAACCTTTATCTCAATATCCACTTCCTTGGAAAAGAGCTATTGGTGTTAGATAACAATGAAGCACCTAATAAAACCTACTATTTAACGATACATCTTGTTTGTAAGGCAAAAATGTTACTCCTATAGAAATACACACAACATTCTTCAGTCTTAATTATGATATTACTTCTTATTAGAGTTAACAATCCACAGTTTACAAATGAAAATCTAATTTACTTAATAATGTTTTAAAATTCTGAAATGCAGTTTAATATACAAAATTACAATCACAGCATTTCCCAACTTATTACACCAAACATTGAACAATATTGGAACACAACAAACATTTTAAACATCTTTAGTTGAAAAAACTATTTAATAACACTAATGTCACCATGTAACATTAAATTTAATAATAAAAAAGAATTGTCTGTTGTACACATAGAAAAAATGTATGAGCACTCCGATCAAATGAAATTAAAGAAACTTATAAGTATGGTAATATACTGAACAGGATTCTTACAGCTACATAAAAATGCAAACTTAACTCTATTCATTATAAAGAACATCAACTTCTAGTTATAAAAATGTCATACAGTACTGAATAAAACTTTTCATTACGTATAAGTAATTAAAATTTTCCCAACATTTATACTTCATTATCGTTCAACTTAAGTATCTATTTACAAAACACAGCCATTGCGGCTGTAATCTCATTTATGTTATGTACAACGTAACCTTACTGAAATATTTCCAGTAAGGTAGAGTTTGTATACATCTATATAAGTTATGTTATATACTTTATATTTTTTATTTAACTTTTGCATGCACATAATGTGAAGTTTCAACTGTAACGACATTTTAACATGAACCAAAATTACTAGGCACATTCCTCAAATCTGCAATAAATGAATCAAACTGATGACTGCTTTGGCACATGTATATCAGTTTCTGATTCAAGAGTAACAGCTAATTGAGCACCATCATCTGGTGAGACACTCTGAGAGTCAATAACAACAGATTGTGTTGGTGCAGCAGGAACTTCAACAATGTGACCATCTCTCACCTCCATCTCAACTGTCACTCTATGACGTCGCTTAGATTGGGACTTCTTTCTTTTAGGAACTCTGGGTGTCCTATCTAAAGTGTTAGAACCATCCAATGATGACGATGAGCCTCCATCACTCGGAGGACTTTTGGCAGAAGAATAATATGAGTAACCTTTAGTTCTTATTGGTATCTTTACACTGGAAGTTCTTTCAGAACTCTGACTCTGTGAAGAATAACTGTAATCTTCTGAAAACAAATGAACTGATTGTGTATGTTCTGTTTGACCCGATCTTTCATTTGTATCGGAATCAATGCTTGCTGACCTGAGATATTCTCTCGAACTCCCAGCACTTGAATAATACGGAGTAACTCTAGGTCTGACAACTTTAACTGGTCTTTCTGAAGACATAATAGGAACAGGTACATCTTCCAATACTGTGCCAACATTTGTGAGACTTTTTGAAGCAACATTAAATACTTGGCTTTTCTGAACAAAAGGTTTCCCTAATCGCGTTGGACTAGTTTCATCAAGACAAGTATCACTTTTTGCACCTGAATAATAGGAAGGGCTCCTCGACCTGACAGCAGATTTTGATGACGACGCTCTACTAGTCGAAAGATCTGAAACTGATGCCCCCAGATCATCCAGTGAAGTGTCATCACTTTTTGCACTCGAGTAATGAACTGGACACTGCTGCCTAACAGTTCCAGTACTACTGGACCATTCAGACATTGAGAGACCCATTGATGTGTCCTCACTGAGTGAACTGCCAGCACAATAGTGAGATGGACACTTTGTACGAACAGCAACTTTCACTGTGCCATCTAGTGTACCAGCTGAAGACGACAAACACTCATCACCAAAACCTGATACAAATTCTCCATCTTCATCTTCGTCCTCATCATGCAATGTCTGATTTTCATCTGTTGAGCTGCCATCTCCACCAGTAGGATCTGTAGAATCTAGAACTAGCACTTTGCAAGCCTCTTCAGGATGAATTTCCATGTAAAATGTTTCAATGTGACTTACAACAGGTGTTTCAAAAATGGAAGATGATGTGGGTGGTGAAGGCCAATCATCATCAGACACAAATGGTATACTAGAACCCGGAACTTGTAAAGTGACGGGCCGTGCTGTGCTCGACTTCTCTGCTTCAGTCTCAATTTGCTGTAATGGTGGTGAATCTTGTTTCGTTTCCTTTTGCTGTTGTCCAGACCCAGATGGCGGATCAGAAGAAAGGCTGGGTTGGCGGTCACTTGACAAAATTGATTCATCATCTACAGAAGGCGAATGAGATGAAGGCTTGGTAGAATCATCATCCAAATCTGATCTCTCCTGCTCGGAAGTAGTGCTGCGCTCACTGATTCTGGACAAGGTACGAGATAAAGCAAATGTGCCACCATATCCACCAACAATCATATCAGCACCAGACATGCCTATACTACTTCCAATACAAGGATAACCAAAACCTGTTGGAAAGTCTATTACATCATCTTGGAATGTGTCATCTCGATTGTTTGAAGTACTAGATGTTTCTTCCTCATCTGCCATATGAGCACTGTCATCAGGAGGGAAGAAACCCTCTTCTAGACTTGAACTCCCACTGCTCTCTAAAAGAAATGGCCTCCATGTTGATGACAATTCTACTTTGGCTGGAAGGTTTAATGATGATGATGTCGAGGCTTCTTCTTCAGATTTTGTTCTTTCTACTGAACTTTTATCTTCCCTTGGTGTTTCTGGAGAACTTTCTCCTTTCTTTTCTGATTCAGTATCAGTTCGCAATTCTTCCAATTGTTTTGCAGTATCCTGTAAAACCCAGTTTCCATCTACATCTTGTGTTAAAACTGGTACTTCTTGGTGTCTTCTAATTATACCCATAACTACGTTACCACTACCTGTACTATTCTCTTCATATTCTTTCTCATGCTGCTCTCCACTATTAAAATCATCTACTTTCTTTAAATCAATTTCAAAAAAATCTTTTGTAGAAACTACTGGTGTTTCGTCTGCAAAATCATCATCATGTAATGTAGGTGGAGGACTCAAATTGTCATAATCACTCAACATGTCAGGAATTTTTCTTTCACTGCCTGTTTCCAGATATATTGTTTCATCTAAATCTAGCTTGCTTGATTTTTCTCCATTGCCTTCAGCAGATCTATGTTCAAGACTGGCATCAACTTCCTGAAGTGGTAAATTTTCATCTTTTTCTGCTATTTCATCAAGTTCTTCAACTTCTTCTTGGATAGATTTATTACTAGCTGAATCATTTCCTGACAAATCTTCTGGAACTTCCAATTTTGCCATTGTTGCTCCACTCTTCTGTGGTTCCTCTTTCAGTTCTACGGGTAAATCTATATCATCGAAAGTTTGGTAGTCTCCAGAACTTCCAGTATCACGTAAAAGGAAAGCACTTCTTTCAGTTGTATATTCAAAGCTATCATTTGGTGCCAAATCTTTTTTGGATAAAACATCAGCAACTGGGTGAGGTTCTTGACCATCGTCTATATTAGTTGAAGATTCAGTTGAACTAGCTTCTTCAATAAATTTTTTCACCTTGTTCTCAAAGTAATGATGTAAAGAACTTACTTTCTCTTCTAGACCTTGGATAGGAGACCTAGATGGACTTATCAGACTTGATGAAATGTGTCTAACTTCAATTTTAGGAGAGAGAAGTCGAGGAGTTTCTTTCAGGGGAGACTTTATATTTAAAGTCTGTTTAATAATGAAAGGAACAGACTCACTATGCTGCTGCATTTCAGTGTCAGTTGACACATCTGTACTTGGAGAAATAATGCCTGTTTCTTTTGTTGGTGTCAATATTTTAGGACTCAAACTCTCTGTTGACTTATGTTCACTTATATTCAGTGTTCTGTCACAAATTACTTCAAGTTCGCTTGAACATACATCCTGCTTCAGATCAGCTACAGGCAGTTCACTATGTATCAGATCTTCATCAATTATTGTAGATGGCCACTGTTTCTTCATAATTTTCTCGCCCACATCAGTATCTCCTGCTTTACTGGAAGAAAAACTGCCAGCAAGCTGTCTAATTAATTGAGTGTGTCTAACCACACTCCGTGCAGCATTGTCTCCATTGTTATCGAGAGTATCATCTTTGCTGGAGAAAGCATTCGCTGGAGGTAAATGATGTACAGATACAATTGGAGCATCTAATGATTTGGCTCTTCGTGATGTAGTTGGAGAAGCATGAACTGGTGTGAAAGCAGAACCTTCTGATAGTCCAAGACGAGCACGGGCAAACAAAATTGGTGATCGATCATGCTTTACTGAAATTAAAGCAGATGTAGGCAGATCTGCTTTCCAAATACCTTTTTTTCCTGTCTCTACCTTATTGTCATCCTCATTACTTGTGCAGACATATTTTCTTTCTTCACCATTACTTACCAAAGCCTCAGTTTTTTCTGCTGCAACACCACCAGAACCAAGTGCTAAATTAGGATCATAACGATTACATATATTTTCCATTGCTTCTTTATTAATACTGCTGACTACTGCATTTGAATCTTCATTAGTTGTGGTATCAGAAACTACTTTACTGGTATTTATATCAATATCTGATGCATATCTGTCAACATGTCGTTCATTATCACTCAAAGAACTTCCTGCTGCAGGGAACATTTTAAAATCTACATCTCCATATAATTTACTACCACCGGGCAAAGTTTCTGGTGTTTCTAATTTCTGAATACCCAAAGACATATCTACATTACTTTGAATTTTATTAAACCAATCTGTTTTCATTGCCAACGCATCAACCTGACTTGCTAAACAATGTATTTGTTTCTTGCCTACTTCGGTTTCTAAATTATCAGATACATTTATTTTATGATCAAAATTTTTGTCTGCTTGTATTTTAAAACTTTTACTCTGAAAACTATCATTTTCATTTTTAGAAATACTTACATCTTTAACTCTACTATCCAGTTTCATTGAGGAGTCAGTTATTTCTGCTTTAACACCCAACGAAATCAACTGAACAGGTTTCTGGACCTCTATAAGAACTCCAGCTTCAACTTCAACAGTGTTGTCTAAAGAAACTTTGTCTGATTCATTTGATGGTAACTGTGAACTACCAGCTGCTGTACCATTCATAGCATGACGTTTGTGCAGTACATAGGGAATTTTTAAGTCACCTTGACCTGTGCCAACAGTAGTCAGGTCAAGAACACTCTCCGATCTCTCGCCTGCACCCACCTCTCCACTCTCTGCGGGAGTCAAGTCAATCGACTTCTGATGGGTCAGAGTTCGGCGTTTGCTCTCACCTGACTCCCGTCTAGCATGCGGGTCACTCCTGGCTCTTTCTACAGGGAAATGGGAACTTAAATCACTAGACCTTCTAGACATATCATCATCAACAGAAAACCCAATAACCAACCCAGCCTCACATTTTACATTGTACTCTGAAAAGCGTGTTTGTGCTCTTTCTAGTTCATCAATCATTTGCTCCAACTTGAGATCATCATTTGAAAGCTGACCATTCACAGTCAAATGATCAGTATCATTTTTTGTACCTGAATCTGTATTATTTGTATGAAGCATACTATACTTTATATCTAGATTTTTTTCATTTGCATAGGAGGCAGTAAGTTCTTCCCTAATCATATAATCTTCTCTATAGTCTATACTTCCTATACCTTTATCAGCCATTTCAATATTAGCCAACCTTCTATCACCCACCCCTTTACCGTCTTCCCTATAGTCAATACTGCCTATACCTTTATCAGCAACTTCAATATTGATGAGTCTTTTACTATCAACAACTCTAATATACGTATCTGATGATGATGGAGTTTTCTTTAACTGCATATCATCGGAATCCATTATAAACACTCCCTCAGTTTCTGGACTACGGTCATCTTGTTTCCTCGATACATCCATATCATCCATAGGAAGATTTTCACCACTAGAATCGAGGCTACAAGATCTCGTACCAGCATAACCTTTAACCCTGCTATTAATAACATCACCATCCATATCCTGCTCATCATCACCATCAGCATCCTCATCCTGTTCTCTCTCTAACAATTCATACGAGTCATGAGAAAGATCCTCATGAGAGTAAAGTATATCCTCTTGTGATCCTGTATCACCTGCAACACCTAACAAAATACATTCACTACCCCCTTCCATCATCCCCTGCTCCTCACCCCCTCCACTCTCTGTAGAAAGGCTCGAAGTGGTTCCCGGGTAGCTACTGGAATAAATTCGTGTGTCTGGTGCAGCATCTGAGCCACGATCCACAGAGTTAGTTTTGCTGCCCGCAGCACTATAGCACACTCTACGAGAATCATCGTAACGAGTAACTGGAGCCTCTAGAGTCCGTTCCTGTTTGTAAAGACTTTCGTAATATCCCCTCATAGAGTCATTGTACGGCGCAGAAACATCCACGTTCTTATTTTCACTACCGTACTCAAATCTCTTTTCACTGCGTAGATTTTTACAGCTCGCACTCCTTGGCCAGTCCAGTCTACTATGACTAGGTTTAACATGCTGCAAAGTATGGCTAACAGAGTTAGTGAGTTCATGAACGTTAGAGAGAGGAGGGGTTGTAGTTACAGGATGTGTAGTAGTTATAGTTTGGGTTGGTGAAGTAGTAATGAGATGTTTGTATGTTCTCTGACCTGTGTTCCGGTGATGATAAGGGCTCTGCCGACTGTTGCTCGTGTGGTATTCTTGTTCTTCGTCGTCTGTGATCGCATGAGCGGACCCGGTAATGGCATTCCGTGGGTAGAAATGTTGTGGGCTGGAAGTAACGGAAGTTCCTGGAGACAGGGAGGTGGTAAGTGGAGGCGAAGGCGTCAGGGTGGGAACAGCGACATAATCCTTGGTGTCGAAGTCGTGAATGTCGGCCGTGTGAGTCGGAGACGAAGTCGCTGTCATACTCGGGCTCTGTGGATGACGGTGGGGGTGGCGGTGATGGTGATCTCTGTTCAGAGAACCCAGGTTCATTGAGCCGCATGAGAGAGATGCTGGAGTGCCGGCTAGAAAAGAAAAGGAGCAACAATTTTGAAAAGCTTTGAAAATATAATTATCGTTCTATCTATTCTGTTGGTTAAGGGAAACAAAAATAAATATCTTTCAGATCAAACTAGAATCAGCAAACGTTATAGCTCAAATTTATATTCCGATAAAAGTAATAAATAAATAGAATTTACTATGTACAGTAAATTTTTACAACAAGTCATATAAATGCTACTAGTTGGAAAACATGCCAGAGGACAAATAATTTCAGCCATAAATCCCAGATACATTAATGTTTAGTAACATAAATCAAAATATCTTCCAAGCAATGTAATAATGTTCCAATGCATAAACACTAAAATAAACTAAATTCCGCAAACAAATATTTTACAATTTACTCTGTAAAGTCTACATTTTAGAAAACATTTTAAAAAAATAACAAAATGTTTTATAAATTAACACGTGGCAATACACACAAACTGAGCTATATTTCAGAACATCTATTAATATCACATAAACAAAATTATTACTCCACGCTAACTGTATGATGTCTGAAATGATATAATTAAGACCTACCGACAGCATTCTCCCCCAGTGGTAACAAAGGATGAGCTGACAAACTGGTGCCAACATTCGCTACACTCGAGTGAACCGAGCTCGAATGGCGGAACGACTGAGACCTGGAGACAAGAGAAGAGGAAGTGAATCAGAAACGTCACAATATTAACCTGGCCATTTATTTCTCAACTTTTCAGTGGCCTTATAACTGATCAAATGCATACCTTTACTTTAAAATGCATAAAGGGGAAGAGAGGGAAAAAGCTATTTACAAAAGTTGAAACAATGTTTTGTCAGCATATATATTCTGTGCTTAAAAAAAAAAACACATGTGGAAAATGTTTACCACTATTCATAACATATCTAACTATAAACTGTATGAAGTGCTGCTTTCACGTGAAAATAACATTTTTTTTGTCAAGTAATTAGTTAAATATCTTCTGCACATAGTTTGCAATAAATATTGTTACTGTGTGAGCCACACACTTTACTTTTTTCTGCAAGTTATGAAAATGATACCAAATTCTATTACTGAATAAATTCTATTATTGTCACCATGTTATTGTAACTACTCTAGGAAATAATATTTAATACTAGCTGTCCATCAGCGGCTTTTCCAGCATGTAATATTTGTAGCATGGCACATAATGTTGGCAGCATTTTTAAGAAACAAATATATCACTAATATATACACGCCCGTGCACAAAAATATTGTGCATCACATTACATATAGATAAAATTGCAAAATGTAACTCTGTATAAATTATGTCTCTAGGGGCTTGTTTTTTAGACTGTTTAACTTGAAGGATTTACAGTTTAAATTTACCCTATGGTTACTAGTTTATTATATCCTGAGAAAAAACTTGTACGACTCTTTAGGTATTTAGGTACAAATCAATCGGAAACAAACACCACCCAATATCTCTAACTGGTTCAATAAATATAGATGAAAAAATCACAAACAAAGTTAATGTTCTTTATACTTTACCCTTTATAGAGAGCAAATTTATCACATAAATTCTTAAGTTCATGTTTAGACTTCGTTTAAAAAATTTAATTGAAGTAAAAAAAATCATTTTATCCGTTTCATTTCTGCGGGGTTAGATTTAGAAGAATTCCAAAATTAAATTTAGGGGGATCCCCCTGTAATGACACCCTGAAGTGAAAAGTAACCCTATATCTCTACAGGTTTGGCAGATGTCGAGGATTTAGCCAATCTATAACACATTTCCCGTCTTTTCGTCTCCTTAACTGACAAATTAAAAAAAACATGAAATCGCTTTAAGACAGTTAAGTAAAAATCAGACTTGTCAATATCCAAAAGGTTGATGGGTACAATATACAGTGTACAAAAATTAATAAAAATACAGTTCAGCCCTTTTTTACCCAGTACGGGTAATTTTAGAAAAATCCTGAAAATATATATTGGGGGTATTTACATAAGCATTATCCTGAAGGAAATAGCACTTATATTCTCGACATGATTAATCTACGAATTAATAACAAATTTTGTGCTTTCACCTTGATAAAGGTTGAGATTATGAAAATAATTAAATCACTTTAGACATTTACATGAGTATTCAATTAAAATATAAATCACACTGAAGCCGATTGTGTTTGAGCTATATCAAAATTCATAAAGGTAATATTTTCTCCTTATCATTACTTAGGTACAGAATTCAAAAACATCCTGATATTACTTTTTGGGTATTTGCATATCATAATTTAGAAACATAAATTACATCAATATGTCAAGGAATACATCAGATATTGAAGATTAATCAAAAACATATTTCACATTGTTTCACCTCTTTTAGGTTTGAATTTCGAAAAATCCCATCTAAGTGCTTGCCTGTGCCCTGAAAGTAACCCATCCATAAAATTCAAGTAGGTCAAGTGGTTTGGGCCATAAATAAATATGTCAGTCAGTCAGTTTGTCAGATTTCCCTTTTATGCATAGATAATATATTCCATAAATGTATAGCATTTTCTAATTCCATAATGCATGAAAAATAAAATGATTTTTCTAAGCAAAAAATGAATGGGAAAGGATAAATTTTACATGTCAAAAAAATTATTTTTGTTTTGGCATTGAATGACCCTGGAGTTTCACAATAATGAAACTAACCAGTTAGCATCACATTACAGGTCATTACATTAAGTTAATCTACTTATTACTTTACAGCCAACAACTTAAAAACTGCTTTGCTGCTCAGTCCCAAGGCAAACTCATTTGGAGCTATGAAATGAAAAGTTGATTATACGTTCCGCTATCATACACGAATGAAATATCTAACAATTTCAATGTTTCAAAAAAATTCTGGGGAATTTACAGGAAAATATATGGCAGACTGTGGAGTAACCTGCCTTTTCCTTTGTGCTGGGGCTAAGGCTACATCCAGCACTGCCATCTTCTAATCAAAATGATACTTCACACATGAAAAGGTGCAGATGTAACTATTTGTACAAAGCAATGCCTCTCTTCCACTTTGTTGCTTATAATTTAATTTACTTTAGCATTGTTTGAACTACTAATCTGTACAAACATAAAATTACATTAAAACTGATTTCCAATTCGCATCCTCCTCCCAGTCCCACTAAACCAGAAAATTACATACTATGTATGATATAATAAAAATGTGTTCCCATAGTATCGATACAAACTGCGACAAACATAAGAAAGTTTAATATTTTTGACAACTGGAAATAAGTGAATTAATAATTCACTTTATTTTCTTACATTACGCAAATGTCATAAGAATGAATAAAAAATACAAGTACTATGTACAGCTCCCACTAACCATACATTACTTAAGAACCTAAATTATCTTAAAAAACATAGTCACTTAAGACAAATAAGTATGTTACATGCTACCATGCACATACATGCAAAGGTGAATCAAAAACAATTAGTTTTATTAACTGGAATAAACAAAGTGTCTGGCATAAAAACTTCCTTAATTATGAAAGATTCAAGAACTTGCAAAACTGCACAAAGATAACAAAAAGTCAATATGTTAGCTCATTCTCACAAATATGTCTGCACATGCTGCTCTGGTTCCAAAAGATGAAGTATTACTTTCACTGGAACAACACCATGGACAGGCAAAACTTTCCAGATGTTGGGATGAAACCGTTATTGCCAGTTTCATTGAAGAACTCTGCACACTCCACTTATTGTGTAATGGAATATTGACAATACTGTTTTAGGTTTTAAAGTGTTCTAGTAAAGTTAATACTGTAACCCAAATTTCAGCTGCACATGTTGATCTAAGAAAGAAAGAAGTTTATATCTTCGAGAGTGTGTAGAACGGAGTAGAAAATATTCTGAGAGGATGTTTGTAATTGGCAGTCGACTAATCACACCATTTACAATTGGACAGTGATGATGTGCTTCAGATGACCATTAGAAGAAAGGTTGGGGAAGACTAAATATTTAGCATAACATAGGTAGGTACACTTTGTTGCAGGCAAAAAACAGTCGTCAACGGTCGGCGAATAAAATTTGTCCGCCAACAAACCTGCATCAGCAGTATCTATGACTGGTTTTCTGTTTTTGTGTTTCAGACTTAAGTACTCTATCAAATTATTTTCCATCAGCGTGTATCTTGGGACATCAGGAGTGAGATAACACCAACCTTTGTACATTTTTGCCTTGTTGGTAGGAACTGGTTTTCAGATTTCAGCAGTGATGCCTATAAGATTACCATAATTGTGAAGGGCCTTTGGTTCGATGATGTACTGTTTGTAAATTGGAATGAAATAAATAAAGGACTGCTAAATTACATCAGTTATCTTTTTCAGCATCCATGTTCTACAGTGATTCAGGTTTCAGCCCAATGACTGAGCTATGCCAGTACATACTACAGTGTTTTACCGAAACTATTGAATGTGTACAGTTTCAACTTCTAACTGGCTGAAATTTAGCACCACATATTCCGAAAACCACAGTTCATTCAACTTACCATCCCGGATGTGTGCTTTTAAAAGGATGGTGATACATATCCACACAACATGGATTACAAAAACAGTTTTGAGACAACTGTTCCCAGGCTGCAAGGCCTTAGTATATAATGCAATTAGGTGGTATGTACAGTTGCCAGAACCGAGCTTTTACAATATCTTTCTTTGGGGACACCAATATGAAGAGAAATTGTTGAGATTATGCAACAACCGACCCAGCACATGATGGAAAACTTCTACACATTATTGAAAATGTGAATTAGAAATGACAGCTAGAATCTGAACATCACTTAAAAGATCTATTGCAATGACTGCTCTGTGTGTCACTACATATTTCATAACATAGGTTAGCATTTTAAAAAATGTATATATGTATGTATACACACATACATATATTTCTTTTTACTTGCTATCTTTCGATTGTAGGTGGTTTTTATGCGAGACACTGTGTGTTTTAACATTTTGAACAAAGCATGCCCACAATATCTACATTCACTAAACAGAATTTCTTATATGACTTACGGGAGAAAAAAAATCATTCTAACTGAAAGAGACAAAAAAGTTTTTAACATTTACAGAACGCAGCATATCAATTCCATACGGTACACAACACTACGGTAAAATCCGACAAACTGCAAAAAACACAGTACAAAAACTAATTAAATAAGTAGACAGAGGGTTGGGGTACTCGCAGACTGGTAGTTCTTGCTAGTGACACACACATAAAGGATGAGGATGTATTGTTGCGCGAGTGCAGGGATGCACGACGTTTTGCAGGCTTCATCAGGCGGCAAGTGTGTCAGGAAGTGTGCCTCAACTCACTGCGCGATGAAGCTGACCTAAGCCTACAAAACATCCCGCAACCATGCATTTGTGTAACGATACGCGTTCGTCCTTTATGTGTGTATCACTATTAAAGAAGTACCAGCCTGTGAGTACCTCAACCCTCTGTCTACATATTTAATTGATTAACCTGGTAGCCTAAGCCTTCTCCACATGCACAATACAAAATCTGATTAAACACAAGTTCATTATTTGTATTGACAACCACAACACTATTTTTTCAGATTTCCGGCTTCAAGAACTATTTTTAATGTTTTACTGTGACGTATGCCAGTCATGGTCATTGTTTTCCTAGTGTAACAGCTATGGCAACTATGGCAGAGGCATATTCCCGACTTCATTCAGGCTTGGTGGCGGCAGTGCCCGAGTTCAATGTCGTGCTCGTCGGAACTGTGGCCAAGTTACCACAAACCAAAATAGAGACGCGTGAAGTGAACTTTTTATTAAATTATTTCTTTTCCAAATCATGAAATGCTTAAAGTGACTAACAAGTGGTACTAAAGCACATGGAGGCATCGCTGTGATGTTAGGTGGCATGACAGTATAATTCTCTAAAGTGTTTAAGATGAATAGTAAACTCGCAATTTCTATAACTAAGTTTTCACAACATCACCTAATAAACTAGATGACTGAACTGAAAGGTGAAGTACACATGCCACGCCATGCTGACATGCTAATATTTGACATTTTTGTTAATGACTTTAATTTTGCAATTCATAACATATATTTTCATTTAAAAATTCTTTAAATAATTTCAAGGATAAATTTGTGTAATTCTTACGTTTAATTTAGTCATTGTTAAAAAGATATTAATCACATGATGTATGCTGAAGTTTTATTTAAAGTACGTAATTGCTTTCCAGCTAAAAATATAATGATATTTTATTATTTAATTTTCCTTCTATTTCTGTGCAAGGATTTTTTTAAATTTAAGTATGTAACAGTAGAAGCGTAAACCAGCGGGAACACACTGCTTGCTGCACGTTCTCACCGGTAGCCATATTTAGTTTTCGCCATGCCACGAAGGCAGCCTGACGTGTTGCAGAGTAGCTCGACGAATCGCCCTGGGGCATTTAAATCAGTGTGTCAATAGTAACTTAATTTACCAGAACATTTTTAGTTCTGACCCCAGGGATGGACGTGTGCAATTTGTTATTTTTAATACCAGTTTAATTTTCACTTAATTTTCATTGTTGATCTAGCGTTAGTGTTCACAGTTTATGGTGTGGTCCCAGCCAAGTAAAGGATGCTCTCTACTCAAGGGAGAAGTGAACAGAATTACACGCATGCACAAGAATACAGTGTATTTCACTCGTAAGTCATATCAGCACGATCGACTTTACAAACTTTGTTAGGGATCTGTCCCGCAACTAAGTGCAGTTCTTTTAATTATCATTGAGATGGCTAGGAGGTCAACCCGACAGTGTGCAGTACAGCCATGCATTTCAACCATAACTTCACCCATGGACACCGCTGGATCAGGCTAGGCCGTTGGCAAATAGCCTACGACCCATTTATGTTGACTGAGCAGGACAACTTCAGGTAACAAATACCTTTCCTATTCATCCTGATCCAGCCAAAAGCATTAACTGTTGCTCAAAATACAGATTTTACGACCAAATGGTTGTCACAATGACGAGGTTAAAGATTCCACAGAAAATATTTTGAAAATAGAACCCCACGTAGACTTACAAACGTCTACTGACAGTTCCAAGCTTTCATTAAAACGCCAAGCGATGAAATAAGTAAATGGGGAGGGGATTAGTTCCAACAGTTGCTTTATGGACTGCCGCAACATTATAAAACAGTTTCTAAATAAAGTTACTTGTTTTAACTAAATAATCATGAAAAGTGAATGTTAAAATAACTATTACAAACAAAGAGCACCAACCACATACACCTGTTATTAGGTACGTTTAAAAATTCACCAATATCAATCTCTATACATAAAAGAGAACACTGCCTGACTAATTGATTGATTGACTGACTGACTGACATATCAAACTGCAGCCCACACCACTGAACCTAGAATTGTGAAATTTTATGTATTGGTTCCCCTCGGTATGTAGGCGAGCACTAAGAATGGATTTTTCGAAATTCAACCTCTAATGGGGGGAAAAGGGGTGAAATGTATTTCCGAAGAAACGTTGATAGAGCTTGAAACTGATGGCCTATCGTCGTGATATTATCTTTAATAGAACACACATAAAAATGCATATTAACCAATTTAAGGACTTTTCGAGATTCAACATTTAAGGGCGTGAAACGACCTTAAATGTGTTTTTTATTAACTATTGAAATCTATTGAATCCTTTGGGATAGAGAGTTGGTATTCATTTCAAAATGTTGCTTACGTAAATACCCAAAAAGTAGTTTAGAATTTTTTGAAATTTGACCCCCAAGCAGTAAAAAGGGGCAAAATGTGTTTTTTACGAACCATCTACATCACTGAAACATAACTGACTATCGTCGTAATTTTTACTTTAGTTGGTTACATATACATCTACGACAGGAATCAAAATGTTTTGAAATTCTTTAATAAAGGGGATGAAACTACATGAAATGTGTTCTTGATTATTCCTATGTATCTATTGAACCAATCGAGAGATAACAAAGTACTCTTTGCGTTAGACTGATGCTTTTGTAAATATCCCAAATACAGTACCATTAAAACATATTTTCCAAATTCGGCAACAAAGTGGTGAAAAAAAGGATAAAATGTGTTTTTGATTCACAATCTATATATATATATATATATATATATATATATATATATATATATATATATATATATATAGATTCAATTGATTATTATTTAACGACATGAATTTTGTTTAAGATTGATGCTTACTTAAATTCTTGAAAAGTAATTTAAACAATTTTTGGAATTACTGAGCTAAGGAGGTGAAAAAGGGTGAAAAATTATGAAATGTGTTCTTAATTAATTGTCAATATATCTTGAATCCAACGGGCTACTGTCGTGTTCTACACGTCCAAGAGACACCAGTTAAGTAGTCTAAAATGTGATTCTAGGGTATTTCGAAATTCAGTCTCTTAGAAGGTGAGAAGACCTGGAATGTGTTTCAGATAAATCTTCGATATATATCGAACCCACCGAGATAATCAGTTTATTTTTGCTTCAGGATGATGATTATGTAAATGGCCATATAAAGGCTGTCAGATTTTTCAAAATTCGAACTCTCAGTACTGTACAGGAATGATATGTGAAATTTAATGAAAGATCAATTTAGCTTCGACTGAAAAGGCTACAGTTATGATTTTTACTTCACTTGGATATTTGTACAAATATTTAAGATATGAAACTAAGATCTCTCAAATTTGACACCTAAAGGGGTGAAAAGGCATAAAATGTGTTTTCTGCCAGCCGATGATACTTACCATAACCAATAAAGATACTGAGGTGTTGTTTGCGTCAGAATTATGCTTACATAAGTACCTAAAAAAAGTAATGAAAACTTTTCATTTAATGAGAAGAAAACTTAGTTTGTAAACTTTAAAGTCAGACTGCCTGAAAAGTAATTACGTCAACGAGAAATAAATTATACAGGGGTTACAGTTTACAGTTCTACTGAGACGTGTTGTTGTACAACCTCTATGAGCTCAGGAAAACAATATTTTATTTTTTAAAATCATTTTCATGAATAACTTTGACGTTATGTGGCGCAGTCGTTTGTAGCTAGGGAGAAATTAGTCTTAACACCACGTTAACTACCTATCTATTTCATTTGATTACCCTCTTACAATAAAGAGTGTGTAACTATCCCACAACGTCAACATTGGTGTGGCTATAAATAATGCCCAGACGTAGCTTCGTTTTTGTTGGTAACAGGGACAAACTTAAGACTACTTTTCGCGTGGACAGCTATAACTACTTGTCCTGCTGCAGAGGTAACTCAACTAGCAGAGTTGCCATCCTAGCATTTGATGACTGATCTGGTATACAAAGATGTATTTCAATTAAACATAACACTATCTACTGACGTTCCTCAATAGCATCGGCCCACGTATACTATCTTACAAACCTCAAGGTTGAGGCACATGATATGTTTATATTACAGCAAAACATTATCCTGCCAAAACTCCTTAATGCCACGTAACTTCAAGTGAAGGTTTTAAAAGACAAATATGTTACTGAGGACACCATCACTAACGGTTGTGCTCAATCTTAATACCACACAAACTACACACTTCATTTGATTACCCTCTTACATTAAAGAGTCTGTAATTACCCCACAACGTCAACTTTGCTGTGACTGTAAATGTGGCTCAGGCAAAGTCGCTGTTAGTGGCAGGGACAAACTTAAAACTACTTTTCACGTAGACAGCTACTGCTACTTATCCAGCTGCTGAGAGTTACCTCAACTAGCAGATTTGTCATTCTAACGCCTGATGACTGAAATACTTATCTGATGTACATACAAGGAAGTATCTGCTGTTAGTAATATACGCAAGTAAAGCCGCGGGCGCACAGTTAGTAATAAAATAAACGGCAGCAAGAATGTATATAGAAATTGAAAAATATGTTTTTATCCTATCTACAACACATTTCATCAAAAAAGGATCTAGATCTAATTATGTAGCCTTCAATGGGTTGTAACGTAGTGATTATTATGTTATTTTTATATTTTTGATGGGAATTTTATAGTTATTTGATGCATGCTCGTAGCACCCAGTGCTGTGAAGCCACTGCCTCATTCTGCCCGTTCCATATTCCCACACCTGACGTCAATCCCACGACCCTAATTTATCCCAGCACACGTCAGTGCACTCTACCCTGACGCCACGTGTTTTTAAACCTCCCTAAACCTTTCCTTGGCTGTCTCTTCGCTCCCCAAACCAAGGGCAAGGATATTTGTACAAGTTTATTACAAGACGTCTTGCTACCAGTAAGTAAGCCCCCCGCAACACAGCGGAAGACAACAGGAGGACCACAACGAATAGGGTATAAAAGAGAGAGAGCGATCCGCCAAAGTCAGTAGTTGTTCGGAAAGCAACTCACAATGCTCCCTCAGCTCCAGCAAGAGCTCCAGACCACCGCAAAAACAATTGTAATTGCTGGGTTTCAGAGTCTACACAAGTAGATTTCTCTACTACACATCTAGCATTAGCTCACTGGACCCCTTCCAGAAGTGCCCCTCACGACCGAGAGCACCCTTCGCAACCAGCCCTTTCGCCACGCCGCCTACGAGGCAGTTCCAGAGATGTCAACACCAGTACCGCCGACACTCCCCACGGGAATTAGTGCTCTACTGCCATCTTTGCCACATGCCCTTCAGGCTTCCCAGGCACATGGTGATCCCTATTGTGGCTTACACCATTAAATTACATTTTCCCCTCAACAATACTCTTATCACTTGCATCAACCTGTTATCCCCCTTGTTGGCTTTCTTGCTCCCTTTCACCCTTCTTTAAGGCCCTAGTGGCCTAGTATTCTCTCGAATCCCCTGAGAGACTGATATTCGGGCTGCCTTAATAGATTTTAACGTCTGGGAGGAGGCGCTTGCCGCCCACTTTCTAGACTTCTCTCTCCAGAGGCGGCAACTTCGCAGTGCACTTCCTAAACAGTGACGGGATATCTGCTTTTGATTGGAAAGTTGTAAACAGGCTTAGGGATGTATTGAGGTGCAGTTCCAGTGCTACTCTACAAGTACGCCTACCCAGCACCAACAATAAACTCCGCCACACCACTAATTTTAATTCCATACAGGCAACCCCAGGGGATACCAGCCTACATCAGCAGCTCAACAATACTTTCCTCTCAACTGTCATCACAGCTAGGACCAGGCTATGCCGAAACGATCAGCTAGGAAGCTGAAGGCTAGACAAGAGTTTGCGAAGTTTGTTTCGAAAGCACTTGAGGTTAGGGATCCCGAGACTGGGGTGTATTAGATACAGAGGGAAGTCTCCCCTGCCTCCCGGCGTGGCACACCGCTTAACGGCCACGACATAGTTCATCTGGCCTTAAAGTCACCTAGCGGGACCTCACATTTCTCTTCCAAGATTCTCTTCCCAACCCCATCCTCGCACACTTCCCACCCTCTGGTGCAACTCCCTACCACGGCACCTTAATGCTCTCCCAGCCGGGGGATCAACACCCCCATTGTTGCTTCATCCTCCTGTCCTACTTTAGTTTCGCTTTCTATTGACACTCAGCCCCCCATGCAGCACTAGTTTCCCAAAGTGTACCACTGCAAGTTGGGGAGAGTGCAATGAGGGAGACTGCGGACGTTGCCCCGGAAGCCAGTAAGTCCCCAGAATTAAGGGTCCTGCCACGCTACCCCTATGCCCTCGCAGACAGCCTACACATCCCACCTGCGTCATCTTATCCTAATTGTTTTAAAAAGTTATTTAAAACTGGTTAATCATTTTGGGGTAGTATTTTGGCTCTTTACGGTTTGTTTATATTAATTGTTGCCATAAAGAGTGCATTTAGAAGCTTCTAGAATATTTTGAAAGGTTTTAAGATTATTGGGCTAAATTTTAAGTCTTTACTTGATTTCTTACAGTCGGGGAGATACATTTTTTGGTTGTCAGAATGGCAATCGTCAGGTACACAATGTCATGATTGGACAAGGCTAAATGGCATGACTGCCGTCCTGACCTGCAGAAAGAGTGTTAGGGTTCTCCTTGGTCTTGCCAATTTAAGCCCAGCCATTGTCGAGCCAAGTCACTGTAACATATATGTGATGTAAAGTGGGCCAATTTAATTTTCACTGGCCATGCCCACAGTCCAACCAACTTTTTAATATCTTTTGGACTCTATGTGAACATTTTTTAAATTCATTTTACGTTGATGTAGGAAGCCATTATGGCATTAAGGTACAATTTTGTCTCTGACTCTTTAAATTTTAAGCTGGAAGACAATGCTGCGCAAACTGTTTTTCGAACTTAACAACATCAACTTGGGGAGTAATAATTGTGAAAGATGTTGCAGGAGTACAAAATTTGGTTGTAAGATTTATCAACATAAATAAATTGAAAGAATTTGAATCACTGTTATATTTCATTGTATCGTTCAAAAAGTAACAAAGTTTTTAATTCTAATGTTGTCGCTCATCACCCAGTCTGAGGGATAGGAAGTTTAAATTGTCTGTAGTCTACATACAGTGTAGGCATTTGTGGAGCGATGGTAATACTACAGGATAAACACCATCAACAGGCAACCAAACTAACAACATTTAACTGAGTTCATGATATGCCACCAAGCTGGAAATTTTACATGTATTTAAAAATCATGTATCAGAATAAAAAACTGTCATGCCAATAAGAACTGCATGAAAATGCAGGCATTCTAATTATTTGTACCATGAATGCTGCATACACCTGTAACATATGTCTATACATACTGGACTAATACAACAAAGTACTAATTAAGCAGACATTTTATTTTCTAGTTACGTACTGCAAACACTTATTCAGTTTATTGGTCACCACTGCAGACATGTATAATTAAATTCAATCCCTCCTTTACAACTTATTCACTGTTAACATCAACACATAGATTTACAAAATTTGGAATAGTAATCAAATCAGATTTTTTAAGACATTAAAAATATAAGAGAAGCACACACTATTTGCACGCAATATCTAAACAAATGCCCACATTTCCACATCAGCAGTACAGTCACAGAAAAACTAACATTACAAGGACTACATAATCCAAGCAATCCAAAACGAAGCAGATAAAGACTCAAAATAACATCACTCTACTAAGTACAGATACTTTAAATTGGTACCTACTTAACCTACATTAAAACAATAGAAATGAAAATTCTGACATTCTGAAATTCTATTGATTTAGTTAAGTTACACAATGAGAACATCACTTTCCTGCTACTCTCAACCTTCTGAACAACATATGACTGTGTAAAAAAAATGATTAACACAATGCCAACTTATGATTAATCTTCTTAAGGAACCACAACTTTTGGGGTGGAAAAAACACAAACCACATTTGATATCAACCCCTATTTTACTATACTAACACACATATACCAGTTACAACACTTTCGGAATTAACAGCAAACAAATGCAAAACACAAGACTATAGCCAAGTCTTTTACGCCTCTTTGATAACAGCACTTGTGATATACTTTTATGCATTCTGTTGGAGACTGATCTATTTGCGATAATTTCTGTTATGTTTAGTCGTATCATATACAGTACTGTATATTGCCAATTCTACAGCCTGGTCCTTTGCTAGGTTATCAGATTTCTATAACATGAGTTCACCATTAAAAGTATACACTTTCACTATCTGTTTTCGTGTGTAAACCACTGCCCATAAAGATAACCCAAAAAAAAGCAAAATTGAAACAGGTAAATACTACAATCTTAAAATGTTTAACATTTTACTAGAGAGAAAAACTAGCACAAAAACTGAAAGGTAAAATATTGCATGCGAGAATATTTGAAGCTTTATGCTACAGGTTACTATCTGAGAAATACAGTACATCGTAAAATTACTGAAAATCAAAATTACATTATATATTTTTACTTGTTTTAGCATTGTCCACCAAATGTCTGTTTGCTAACACAACATTCATAAATTTGTAAACTATCCTACCACTTCTAACCCGAGAGATCCAAACATGCAAATAAACACAAGACCACTAAACCATGACCTAACACTTACCTCTGGAATGTTTGTCGCTTCACATAGTTTTCTCGAACAAATTCGACAATTTGTTTTTGCGTTCTGCCACTATACCTGCAACGTAAAGAGGCATTTTATCACTTTTGATACACAATATGCTTAACACATAACATTAGAAAAATATCACGTCATAAAAAAAACACTATTTCTACTATAAAGAAATTGGTAATGCACTAGCCACAAATTTTTGCTGCTTAAAATTGAAACAAAAAAGAAAGCACAAATCCAAAAACCTTCAAAAACCTGCTAAATAAACAGTATTAATATTTAACACAAGTGTGCCAAAAAATTTAAATAATACACAACATGCCTTATTAAAATTGATGCATGTGTTTAAAAGACATAATATGGTACACTGAGATAGCAGTTTTTCTCAATATTCACTTAATTTTAAATTCTAGCATTCACACTTAAAAAATATTTTCACACATGGTCAATTTAACAATTTATAAGATGAAATAAATTAACTACCTGGCCTCCGAAAACTCACCAACAGTTGCCAGAAAATAGAAGAAAATTTGTAGTACTGATAATTAGAAACACATGCAGGCCTACAAGCTTCTACACCCCACACCACCTAGACAATGTAGGGCAGTGATATGTCTGCCAAGAAAGTGCCAAGGAAAAGGATGGTGATAGCAGATGGGACAGGGCAAGAAAATTCTATTGTCTAGCTTAGCTGTTGAAGATAGGTAACTCTACAACTCTGTCGCACCTTTTTTGCATTAGTGTCATGGACAATTAACTGACACATATAATTAACACTCCAACCATGGCCAATTCATGCAAACAATGAGCAGCATTTTAATTCAAAGTTTTATATTTCCCTCACAGGTAGCATGTACTCGTACATAAAACATCTTGCATGGTGAAGACCATTCATCCACAAATTACCAAATATCTGTTCACTTAATTACGTAACTACACACGGCTGATAAGGATATAACAACTATAATAACGTGTTTAGGCTGAGACATAGGCCTATATTTTTTTAGCATGTTCCAAGTGTTTTTAGTCATTGTTTTATTAACTAAGTGGAAGTTGTGAGGCAATACTAGCGCTCCTGAACGACAGCTATGTGGCAATAACAAAGTTTGTGCAAACATTCCTGGCACTCATCTTGGAATATTCGAACATGCACATCCATACCGGTGTGGAAAGGACATCTGTAGCCAGTAATCTGTGTGAAAAGGAAATCTGTATCCAGTAAAATCTGTCGGAGTAAGGACTTTTTTTACCAGTATATGTAAAAATGTGGCAGAGAAAAGTGGGACACTGCAAACAGTCAAAAAGTGAGTGTCGCCAGACTCCTCTGTACAGGATGTTTTCGGGACTGTAGAGTGCACATGTAATGGTTTCAAGGGTAGAGAACAGGGATGGAAGGCAGACAGAACAACCCCGCATCTTGGTGAAATACGTGTAAAATGTAAGGCAGAACAATGTCTAAGTGCATGAAAGGCAATTGCTGTATGCCGTGTGTATGGTAACAAAAGTTGTGGTATAGCATCCTGGAAACAATGGGAAGGTTGCCACAGAGTATACCAAACAAGGGCTCTTGAAAAAGACTGTTAAGAAGATGTGTGTTCTCCCAGTTGTATAAAATTTAATATTATAGATGACTGGGATAGTCAACTTTTTATATGGGCAGTGGCACTTAAGTGATTGTTGCTGGAATCAGTCTGTCTAATTTATTTCCTCAATAGAGTTGTTGCCCCCATGTGCACGTCAACATTTTGAAGAGATCTTATGAATTTGGGACTGTCCTACTGACAGTACGCTACATGCAGTATTTCTGTCGAAGTTGGAAACTATTATCATTAAATTTAATTGAAAGGTATTTAAGATAGAAATTGTTTAATAGTAACAATGTAAAAAATTTGCAGAAAACTAATGTTATATTATATGCATGGTAGGTACAGCTTTATAAAACAATACAGCTTGTATATAACACAAACAATTATAAATATATATTTAAAACTTTGTCTCATTTCGTCTATTTTCAAATGGTCTTATAAACAGAAATTGTATTGCTATTCCTTTGCTAAAAAATCTATGTAGCAATGTCTGAACACACATTCCTGTCATTTTTCACTATATAACACAATTTAAGATCAACAAAACAAAAAGGGCATATATAGTATATTTACTTTAAAAAAGCAAAAAATAAAATAAAATAAAATAAAAAATAAAATTTACTCCACCTTGACTTTAAAATTTCACTTAATTTAAAATCACAATTTTAAAAACACTTATTGCAATGTATGTCGCAACAATCACCTACTAACTAACCTAAACGAAGAGCCTCTACTGAGAACACGAGTTTTCTGTCTTGGAACATGTTTAACAGCTGAACATCGGAAGAAGCCATGATTCTCAACACATTTTTTCCAGAAGTTTTTACATTCGTTTCGACCTTCAAAAAAAAATTCGACCGTATCTTTGTAGTACCCCTAAAACAAAATAACAAAATTTATTAATTTAAAGTTCATATAACTTCTACACAATTCATACGCACATAAAAACATAGATTGAAATGATAATGTAACATGAAGTTCTACAATAATTTTAAAACAAATCATAAGATTATTACCATAGTTTGAAAAATGGTGCTGCAGAAGCTAATAAGCTCCTTGACAGGATTGTTTAATAGTACATAGGAATTATTTTTTTTATCAACTTCTTAGCCTACACAAAGACTTCACATTTCACACGAGTTGTAGGTCAGATATAATTAATGATTTCGTAGTGTAACAACTTAAATAAGACATCTGAACAAGAACCAGGAAGAGCAAAACATTATGTGTTCACCCCTTATACAAATAAACAGATAATTTTACCATGAGCTACAAACATTAAATCAACAAAAACTAGCAAAATACTTTTCTGACTTGTACAAATTTTATGCTAACATTTTACAACTTCTCTTAATACTAATGCAAAATTATTGCATAGTACCCACCTTAAAAATAAACGCATAAAGTAAAAATGCTAACAAGGTTCTACAAATATGACCTCAAAGCCTGTGCTCAAATTTCCAATTTGTTGCCCACTTGTGACGACAACCATGCAACAGGCAAAAATTGCAGCTCATATCTCTCATTACTGGCTGGCAACAGAGGAATCTAATTATGTTGCAGTGAGATGCCAGACCATGTCTGACATGGTAGCATGCAGTGGGACTTTATTAAAAGTCTTTTTGCTTAAGATGCTATTCTCTTTGCTTTTCTTTAAGCTCTTTGTGATCTCTTTGTACAGATTCTCCTTCCCTTCCCTTTCCACTCGGACATGTGTGTCCGTGATCTTTGGCCTAGCGAGTGGGCGTAGCTAGTGTGGCGTCCTATATCTTTTTAGTTGTCTGAGGTAGAGCCGTTACACAGGGATGAATGTAATTACTCACGCTCTATATTCAAGTGTCTGAGACTTGTCCTCCATGACATTCCTGGCTGCAGCAGTCATAAAGATACTTTAGTAATTTAGGTTTAGGCTTTTCTAAACCTCTGGTTTCATCTAGCCACCTTTCAATTATGTCTTTTAATAAATAGTGATCAGTTATGTGTAGGGTTCATGAATATGTATTGCACAATTGTTTGTGCATTTGAATTCTCCATCGTGCATCATGATGTGGATAAGTTCATTGCCGAGGCAAATAGGATTTAAGAAACATGTTACCAATGATGATTGTTAATAACAGATACTTTGATTAGTAAACTTGTTTTCTTAGATCATGGTCTGAATCTCAGTATTGGAGCCCATGGTCATTGTGAAATGTATCTTTATTTGTATATTTGTATTTGTGTCGTATCCCTTGAAAACATAAACTGAGTTATGGTAAAGTCAATATAAATTTTGTGTCGAATGCACACAGCCAGTGCCGTCAATGTTAAGGCCCTACTCATTAAATAAGTGTTACTTTGCATTTTGTTTGTGTATTAATGTCTGTACAAGTATGCAATTAAATTTATTGAAATTACTGTTGATCTCACACTTCAAAGCCTTATGTTCCAAACTGCATTCACTCCTAAATGCAGTTCAAGATTACTGTAAGTTACTTAAATGCTAAAATGTACTTTTTGATTCTGTCATTATTTTGTAATGAGCACGGTACTACAAAAATTATATAAACAGATGTTTAATGCACATCGCAGTTCAGTACTGCACATAGTAAATTTTTTTGATGCTCTTATTTGTGTCTGTGTTTGTAGAGCACAGCTTTCAATTTAGTTATCAGAATGTTTGTAACACACATTTAAGCTCAATTAACGCATTATCATGTAAGAGCACTTCCGGCCAAAATGCTACACTATGTTTGTGTCTCTTGTAACCTATGAGAGATATACAAAATTTTGGTTATAGTCACTGCATTGTCAAACCATAGCTGTGATCATCTGTCATAGGTGAAAGGGCTTCTGACAAAGAAAATGGCAAAACTGACACTACTTTAAGAATATACGCATTGGAAAACCTCCAAAAAATTATTAATAAAAAAGTAAGATATTTTATAATGGTCTCAACACTAACCAACACATGATACAAGCTTAAAATCAGTTAACTTACTTTAAGGAACTTAACAACAGCTTAACAGCAGATACCAGATATCTTTTTGGTAGTTGCTAGACAGTGAACACAAGTTTTTACAATGACAAAACAGTATGAACTGAACATAATTCACTTAAGCAAACTCATTTCAAATATGCACATTCCAAGAACATGACAGGTTGCTTAGCTGCAAATGGTTCACAGTAACTACACAAGGCCATATACTATAGATCCCAAACTAAATTCAATAAAAAGTTTCCATTTACTAGGTATATGAAACTTGCAACAAACAGTTTCGGATACCAATTTACTATGATCAAGAACAATATTATAAGCCATTAAGGCATTTAACCTACGTCAGTGTTAGGGTGAGTGGGTGAGAGATTTTAGTCAGTGCTTAACATTAACGACCTTAGCGCTGGTGAGGGGTGACATGATTGAGTATGGAGCAGCACTGGAATGATAAGGGTGAGGGAAATGGGAGGTCCCTGAGAAAACCAGTCAACCAACTGCATCTTCCAGCACGATTTCCACATGCAAAAATCCGGGGCCCGATCCTGCCGGGAATCAAACCCAGATTGCCTTAGTGGAAGGGGAATGGTCTGACGATTCGGCCACTGCGGCCCCGTCAGTGTTAGGGCCGACTGCACAGTCATACTGAGTAAAATCTAAGTCCTCTCTGAGTGAAATGTGACAAATTTTCATTGCAAAGATGAAAAATGAGTGAAATCTAAGGAAAAACTGAGGAAGTTTTAAGCTGTCGTCAGACTTTCCTTAAGATTTTCTCTTTTCTCAAGCTGCAAATCAATCATGGCTGCCATAAATGTAGGTTAGAATGCCACATGGGGTAGAATTATATTCTTATTTTGAATTTATTGATAATATTTTAGAGGAGTAACATAACCATTGTGTAAGGGAAAGACTGCACTGGTATCTGCAACATAATTTATATTGGCTGTAAAATTTTACATGAAAGCGATGTTGTGTATTTTAATGTCACTTTTGCTTTCGAACAAAATGGTTACGATACCATTTTATAAACCAAATCTACAATATATTTTTATCATTTCTGTTTAGCATTTTTTTAAATTTACAGTATGCAAAATCCTATTCATAAATGATCAAAATGCAGTCATTTAAGTTTTATGAATTGTAAATGGAAAATGATATACATTTTAGTTAACATTCGCAAGTCGATGTATAAAGAGAAATAATTTTTCTTGTGAATATTGTGGTAACACTTCATCTGAACTGAGATATCTCAATTTCCTGACTGTGCATTGCAAATGAAAAATTCTCAGATTTTACTCACATTCTCCTTAATTTCACCTTTACCTCAAGATTTTTTATCTAAACCAAGATGCTTCAAAGAAAATTTATACACTGGAGAAAGAAGAAGGAAAAAAGGTGTTTATGAGAAACTATTCAAAACAAGTAGCATATGAAAGCACTAGTAATTAGACATTTATTTATTTTCAATAATTCAATTAATTAAATAAAGTAAAAATTCCTTTCACACTGCATAGGTTCTATTCGTTCAGCCAGAAGAACTACTAGTTTATTCACTAGTACACAAATTTAACTTGGAGTACAAGTTTAAATAAATTATAGTCAAAGTCATAAAAATTACAGCTCTACAAGAGATTTACTGAAGAGTTAGTTACCTAATCGAGTGGAGAGAAATGGTGGATATTTAACAGACAGGTTTATAGAACTCATGAGGAATGTGTGAGATGAACATGGAGCAATAGTGGTGAATACCAAGAATCACTACTCATCATGTACTGGCCAGACTATCAATATTAGACATATAGTTTACTAATGAAAAATGTTTCTAGTGACGTTCATTCTAAGTAGTCCTACGTAAAAAAAAAATTTTTGTCAGGTTTGGTATTTTAGGTTAGTTTAAGTTAACTGCAGTAGGTCTACCTTGAAGGGCTGAGAAAGGTTGCTGGCCAACTGTTCTGTCTGCCACATTACCCAAAAATTGGGATTGACCCTATTGGGAACTGAACCCAATTATCAATTTGGAGTAAAAACCATCATGAGAAACAGTCCCAATGTTGTATGTAAATGAAGCATTACATTCTAATCTTAATGCCTATTATGTAGTTCAATCAAGTGACAAATGTGGGTACCTACTAATTAGTCTCCAATTAAGATCACAAGTGTATGCAAAATTGTGAGGATGCCTGCTTGTCAAACAAGCGTAATGAACACCTGTTCACCAGTCACATATCTTGAATGTAATCAAGAATCTTTCACCCACTTTCTCATAATCATGGTGAAATAAAACCCAAATTTTTAACACTTTTGATTATAAAACTTGTTGTACTTTTACTGACCAAATTAAATACTCTTAACATATTAATAGCGTGTTTAGTTATGAGTCCAAAAAAACAGCAATAAATTTCAGAAAAATGGAAGTACAACCATAGCCTTTACTAGTTGCTGAATACTGTATAACCACAGTATTGCATGCTGGGTTCAAGAAATGCTTGCCATGCATTTACAGTAAGAAGGTAAGTCTATAATAAACAAATTTAGTTATTAGTGAAAAACTTATATGACATTTTACAGGTAGCAAAATATCACATTTTGTAGCACAAATTTAACATAAAATTTACATGTGATACAGTTAACAATTTAAGCTTCAACTATAATACTGTATGCATTTATGAAAAAATCATTTGAGAGACTACATGCTTCAGATTTTAAAGCATTTACATATAAAGCCGTGGAAAAAATGTATCTTTGCTTTCCTTTTGTTGAAATACATTGCTACTTTTACATTAGCAGGATTTAACAAAATTACTTAAATAAAATTGTACTGTAACCTATGTTATTTTATACGTACATATTCAAAAATAGTGCCAAGCGAATATTACTGGATTTTTGTAGTATCTGAATCTTGCAAATCGTGTAGCAATATTTTTTTACTTACGAGAAAACTTTCAGGACTTATTTCTTTATGCTTCTTTTAACTTTCTGGACTTAATTCTTTATTATTTTCAAATGTAAACATCCAATGTCAGAATCAAGGAAAAATATTTTATTGTTTTTTTTTATTTTATATGATAAATTTTTTGCAGACTAGCACTTTTTTTTTTACTACTTTTGACAGCAAAAATAATTTTTACATTCTTTAATATATTAAATAAAATGCAAGCAAGTGATATGACGAAAAGTACAAGTACACATAGAAAACTAAGACCTCCACATTAATGTTACTACTGTATCTGTAAGGTTCGACAATTCTTTCAATGTTACATTTTTTCCATCTTGTTTATCATTGTAAATGAAGTTTTCAAGCGACAACACACTAGTCAACCAGTATTTTCTATCTACTTTGAGGTTATACGAAACAGGTGGTAGGACTGCGAGAACAGAGATGATGGCATCCCTGATGGCCAAGTTTAAGATGTTGTATGTAAAGCATACTCCTGCTCATACTGCACCACCAAACGTTATCAAATCTGCTGCAAGAATTGTCCATTGGCAAGCCACTTATTTTTGGTGGCACCACCAAATACCCAAGTGAAAATAATTGTACAGTTGGTGTACCTATAAATAGTTTTCAAATGGGGTTATGCATTGCCATCTTGCTGGCAATATGTAATTAATGTTCTTGGATGCTTACAAAATAACAAATGTCATTATTTTTATTAATGACATTGTTTCATTTTGGGGAAAAAAAACATGAACACATCCAAAAACTCCTAATACCAGGGAAGAGGGTTTGAACTACCAAAACCTCCTCATTGGCTACATCCATGGCCATGGTGCCAATTCTCTATGATGTACTCTATCACTGATTGAACAATCTGGTTGCACCTTCCGATATCCTAGTCTAACTTAAGCCTTACGTACTAAAAAGCAAACAATGTGATTTTTACTTTGTGATATATGTAAATGAAGATACAATTATAGCAGGAGAAACACTTTACTTGATACTAGATGCTTACACTAAAATACAGGATATCAGGAAATTTGTGGATACTGACTGTACCACTGTGGTCAAAGTAAGGCCCAAAATTCTATTTGGAGGAACTGCTTAAGGCTCTAGTTTGAGGGGGAAGACATGAAAATTCAGAAAACCATGGCAGAAAATGTATTGTATCCCAGTTGGGAAGAGCGAGGTCATGTGGCAATATTACACCTTACATCATTAATAAGGCATTGTTGAGATGGACAAGAAGATAAAACTGAGTTCAGTAAAATTGAATAGGGCATGGAGTAGGCATACAGTACAGATTGGGGCATGGTAATGCCAATGGGTACTTCAGACAGCCACTGGACATGCAGCACAATTGTTCACTTATCCACTACCACAACAGAAACCAGACAAAATAATACACCACTTTGTTCACTCATTCTCATACCTAGTCTGCAATTTACTATGGTTTTTGGAAATTGCACATCATTTTTCTTGAACGAAGGCCCTTACACATTTTTACTTACAAGTATTTTCTACTTAGTTTTGACCACAAAATCACGTGGAACAGTTCGTATCCGTGAATTACCCAACATTCCGTAGTTTACAAAAAAATCAACATAATTACTGTGAAAACCCAGGACATAAAATACTACAGAAAAACACTTATGATTAGATTACCATCAGTGTCAAGCCATTTTTTGTATTTTTCTGTCTTATATAAGGGTTTTACTGCAATGACATTAAATTAATTATTTTGGTGCAGTATAATTAAACACTAATTAAAAAACACATTAACAAAAAGCACACACACACATATTTAGAGGAACAATGTATCCACTACCAAACAGTAAAATTTAGTGACGCTGATGTATTAAGTGTCATACCAAAAAAATTACAAAATACAATTAATGTTTGCTAGAATGGATTAGGAAATCTGCACTCACAATGTACACAGACATACTACAAAGGCTTAAATGGTTAACGCAAACTTGCAAAACCTGTGCTGTGAACAATGTTTACCTCAATCTGTGTGCCAAGGCAGGAGGAACATGAGAAACATGGAAAAAGAAACCAGAAATTAGAAAACAATTTAAGTGTGTAAATGTGTAAAAATATTTCTGGATTTACAAATTAAATTACTGCATTACATTAAAACACTTTACATGTGCTGTATCCGATATATTACACATTTCTGTTTATAAGAAAGTTCCTCCTTCATGTATACACATGCATGAACAAAGTCACCCCTTCCCTCGCCAACCATTTACCACCAATCCCAAACATATGCACTCCTGTTTTTCTATTAGCAATTTTTTTTTATTTCTAAAATTATTTTACATGTAAGTAATTTCTGTCAATCAGAAATATAACCCAACAATTATATATGGCATCTACTAAATGCCAAGCGTTTATTTCTATCCCTCTACATTTCATTATACACTTCTCTCCTTTGGAAATCACACATTTAAAACCAATTTTAAAATTATAAATACCAATAATATCACAACACATCCATGGTTTTTAATCAGTGAAGAATCAATTAGGATAATGAAATTTAGAAAAAATTTGGTATCGTAACTTGACACAAATATAAAACTAACTGCCAACAACATTACAAAAAATTGTGAACATACAAACATACTAGGGTAAAACATAACCTTCCTTTTTTTAGGTCCGTTCTACAGTGACACACAAGCGCGTATGTACACAAAAGCGCAAACGCAAGACACTCCGAGTGTGTTCTACAATGGGACTCAAGTAGACACGGATATGCATGTGGAAACGCAAGAGAGAAGGTCAACTCGGAACTCTTACGTATCCGTGCTTGTGTGTACCAATAACAACAGAGCATGTAGTCTTTCGTAGTCACTTTCATTCACATCATTTTTACATGTTGAGTTTTCACAGTTAATAATCAAATTCACCCTTACTCAATGTATTTACAATTATCATTTGTGACCGAAAGACAATGGAACATTTCGTAAAGTACCATTTTAGAAACTAAACATACAAAAAAAAATTGAATCGTAAAATATTGACTGAATTTCATAAAGTTAAAATACTGTGGCTGTTGATAATTCTATTTTCATAGAAAACATCTACATAGCATTGGTATACTATTTATAACATATTAAACTACATACTGTATAAATTTGAAATTAATTTTTCACTTACGTCAGAAATTTACTTGAGAAATACTTGTCAGTTTCATAGGTTGCCAGTTCATACATTTACGCATGCATTTTCATGCACTGTAAAATAGAAAATTTGGGGCTCGTTTTGTTTGTGTTTTACGCATCCGCTTTCTTACGTTTCCGTTTTGCTGTAGAACGGACCTTAAAGTTGATTAAAAATACCAAAATACCACACACAATTAAAAAATCCAACTTAATTTACACTCCCATAGACAAAACTCTTAACAGCTTTACTATAAAGTGCTTGAACAATTTAAAACATATTAGCTTGTGTTGCACGTACGGAAATTAGGTGGGTAAGGTCGGTGACCCGAGAGAGAAGTTCTTAGTGTATGTACGATTATTGCATTGAAGGAGTGTTTGTTAACAGTATTGGTGAAATAAAGAATAATGAATAGCAAAGAAGGGGAAGTTAAGTTCATTACAAGCTGTTGAATTAAACACACGTATTATGTTGGTGAAATTGAACAGTGGTCATCCCATTAAATAGAACAGTGCCCCATTTTACCTTATTAATGACTGCATGAGTAACAATTGAGAACAAAATAGAGAATAAAAACCGCCTCAACACATTTTATCATAAACAGATAGTTAGGGCCAGACATATGGAGTAGTCCATCATCGAATTTGTACAGGCACTGGGATTATACCGTCAGGCTACCATGTCAAAAGCATAACATACACTTACAAATATGGGGGTTAAACCACAACTGTCAGAAACAACTGCCATTATGTACACTAGACAGGTAAAAGTGCAGCATGTGATTCATGCTGTCAGTGCTAGACTGTGATGACATGTGAGATAACTAAACTATTATTATTTAGAGATTGCCATTGCGAGCAAATACTGCTGTGTTGTAGAAAAACCCCCACAGTAAAAATAAAAGCTGTTGTCAACAAACATATAAAAAACGGACAGTTCGGAAAGGAATATAGTTGTATCCCAAAAGACGACACTATTACCAACAAAGTAAAACAATAACAACATAAATTTACCATGGGACGGAATATGTACATATGAAGAAAGACGACACAAAAGTGGGACAACAGAATAAAAGAATTAAGGTGTATGAAAATGGAGCCAAAATGGATGAGAAAACAATGACAAAAACAACAAAATAAAGTGTTTGAAAAATGGTGACAAAATTTTGAAGACAACGATGACAACACAGTTAAATAGTGATTCTATGTAGCAATGTTGTATGTAAACCGCTTTGTATAAGCAGCAGAAACGCATAATAAAATTCAGAACTTAACAAATTTCCTCTTTTTTACATACATAATTTATAGTCTATACTGTACGTAGGTTCAGAAAATTCCCCTTGATTGTGGCAGTCGACAATGAACAACACCAAAATTATTGCACGTTCACCAATACTACTAATTAATATAGATATATCCAATATTCTGTTTTAATGTAATTGGCTCAAAACGAGCTGATGGCTCTTGGTCTGCACCAAAGTGGCTAACAGCCCTTTGTCAGCCATAAGTAGTACTAAGCTCTCAGCATAATATATTTACTAACCAGATACTTGAACAGTTTCTAACCGAGCATGATACTTAGGGGAATGAAACACAGACATTAAATCCACCACTTTACTTCAGTATGTATAAATATTAAAAAGTAAAAACATAACAATAAAAACTCAATTTTCACAAAAACACACATTCCTGAAGCTTCAATGTAAGAATTAAAGTTTTTTAGTTTCAGATGAAATACTTTACTCTTTAGATGTTTTTAGACTGCCAAGAGAACAATGTGTACAATATTGAGAACTTGAAAACAAAAAATTAAATATCTTAAATACTTACGTAGCCCTCTGGATGAAGTTTAATCAAAAACCTTTTTCGTTTAAAGCTAATCTTGCGGATCTTTGCCCACGAGAAGGTGTTAATTTTAGTGAAGTTTTGGAAAACCACAATGCCCATGTGTGCAACTGCCAAGTTTAATGGTACACCTTCATGGTCCTTGAACAAAGAAAATTGTGTTACTGCAGAGTTGTGAAGCACTATCATTAACAGACAAAAACTTATTTTGTACACAGCATAATATATTTAATAGTTCCTGAATGGCATCCATAATAGCCTGTTCACTGTAACCTAAACCCTCTTGAAGCATTGATTACTGTTTTCAATCATTAAGAGTATTTATTTTGCCTATAACTTGGTACATATTTGCCATATACAAGGTATGTATATACATTAGCAGTAACATCTCCCATAACACACAATTTAAATCACTATAATCCTCATGTTTAATTCATTGACATTTAGCCCAAAGGAAAGTTAATATATAGAATAGAATTTTATGCATTGTTAAAAATGTATGGTTAGTGTTAAAATGCCAAACTGTTGGTCTTCTATCTCCCCCTTTGAACCAATTTTATACACAATTACAGCCACTTGTTTGGTAAGGTTGTATATGATTTATGAATTAGTATATCAAGGGTACATTGTCACCTGAGAAACATACCATGAATGTGATAACATATTTAGCATAGTTTTCAGAACAGTGAAAAAGAATTGACTAAAATATTGTGTTAAAAAAAAAAAAATATATATATATATATATATATATATATATATATATATATATATATATATATATATATATAAATTCCGCAATATTGTCACAGTAGCGATAAAAATACTGCCTCTTATGTAATCAGCACAATAATTCCCAATAACCTCATTTTGACAAAAATTTCACCACATAGGTAACAAAAATATTTGAAGTGTTTGACAATACATTTTTAATTTTGTTTATTCATTGGCAATAAACAGCAAGATTAAGACTTAAAATTAATACTTGACTAATTTGTCATAGTTATAGGTTAGATGTTACTATTAACTTATAAGTCTACGGCAAAGTAATGTAATTTGCCAAAGAACTATAACTATACAGGATTACAATGACGAATGATTACAAATTGACAGGGGAGGTAGGTGAGATAAAATGGAATACATTTTATTAAGATATTGATTCATGTACGGAAATATCACCCTATACCAGAAAATGGTAATATCAACGAATACGTGTAGTAGGCAATCTTGCGACAATCCGATAGCGTAAACAGCATGTACTTGGAATGTTGTGAGTATGTAGGAGTGTGTACACCACCCTGTTGGAGCTCTGTTGCACATGTCCACTGCGTTGACAGTCGCAGACGTGCGCGCACCATGGAAGGCTACACATTTTCAATAACCTAACTGCAAACACTGATACTACATATGCATCTTTGTCAAAACATGATGTCACCTTTACTGCCTGTTTCTGTTCATTGGTATTGATTTTTTTCGATGTATGACAATATTTCCATCCAGACTTGGATACTTTAAAATAATATGATCCATTTTATTTCATATACCACCCCTGTCATTTACAACATGTTTTCAATGTCACCCTGTCTTAACTTAAGTAAGTGTTTTCTAAACACCCTAAATAAACCAAAAACAGTAATTCCAACATTGCTTGTGATAATCTTAGGTAAGTAAGAAAGGAAATGAAGAAAACTGACTAAATGTGAACACATAATAAATACAGTACACTTGCTAGCCTAATAAGTCCATGTCTGCATTTTACTCATATTAACTTCATCAGCAAAGAACACTTAAAAAAAGAAAAGTATATTTTCAACAGCAACATTGTAAAGATAGATTATCGGTTTCATATGCGTAAAAATTATTCATTTTTTAATTCACAAATTGTGGCCACCAGCTAATAGTTATAGCACAATATAAGCTATTATGAGTGCACTGCGACAATGATGGTAAATATGTACAGCATGGAAAATTAATAATAGCAACAATAACAGCTTTCCAAGCCACATTTACCTGAGCTTTCGCAAAAAAATGATCTGAAGCAGCATTGTCAATGCACAAGGCTTGTACTGTGCCACATAATGTCTACCTCAACATTTAGATTTTCTGAACTGCATTAGTACAATACATGTCTATTACAAAAAAACTAAAAATTAAACTGCTGAACTTCAGCATGGTCCAAATGAACTGAGTGCACATTTAATTCAAACAAGATAGCTATGGAAAAAGAGAACTAAGACTGCTCATGAACAAAATCTGAAGGTCCAAAATAGTAACATTCCTACTGCAACCAGTTCCAAAAATGACCTGCAGATGCTTTACATAATTTTACCTTCGCAGGGTGCATCTTCATTCCATACAACTCACATCTCCGGGCAGTCTCCAAAAGATTCAGATCTGCCTCCGCTGGGGACTGCCCGCTAACAAAACAAAACCATCAATGAAAGATAAAAAAGAACACCACTACACAATCATAACAATCATTGCTAGAAATAAACAAATAAATAGGAAACATCATATCATTGAAATTTATTGCAGAGTATTCCCATTCAATATCAAACTTCAGGAAAACTTGTAACGACTATAATAATTTTGGTACAAGGGAGTTATTTCCATGCATGTCACAGTCCCCTATTATGATTAACATGCAAATAATATCAACAATACCAATCCATCTGCAATGTTTGATGACAACCCTGGCTATACATCAAACAACAGCAGTTAGTGACAACCTGTTTTATACCTTCTTGAAAGTACTGTACAGTATGTAACAGTTAAAATTTAAGCAGCAGCCAAAAATTTTTCTAAGCTTGTGTGCTATCATGGCCTTCCTGGTACAAACAAAACATTCAAAAATAGTATGGCTCAATACCATAACATTTTACTGTAACGTAGGGTTTTAAGCTAGCCTACATAAAAAAAAAGTCTCTAATTCAATAAATAAATTTCACATCAAGTTTTTTTTATGTAATTATGGTGTTAAAGTCACTTACAAACATCATTTGATTATTTAAAGATTTATCTTACACAGCAAACACAATAAAACAATCAAGTAACAAGGGGAAAATTGTAAGGATATACTGTATCAATGTTTATTTTATGTATCATATTACCGTATATAATAGGTAAATACTATATGATATGCTACTGGTTGAATGGCACGACAAAAATGACTCACGCATGTTTCTTGTGGTTTTCCATTATTCTCCTCTCCAGTTCATGATCCTGATTGGGTACAAACTTGTACGAGGAGAGGTACGTGTGGTCTGGATAATCCTCCACTACATAGTCCCCACACTCCGCTGTAACGGTCAAAACAAACTTTCATACATAAGCAGCAAAAACTTTTTAAATTTCCCAAAGGCAATGAATATCTAATATCCCTGTTACTGAAATTCTAACCAAGAGAATATCCTATGTAATCAATTGCCATGTTAAAATGTAACATTAATGCTAATAAATTAACTTGCCAGACTGTTTATTGACTATGCACTACTGTCATTACAACCTCCAAACTAACTGCAAGTTGCTGTTATTCAAAACAATCACAACAATACTACATACAGCACAGTAACTAAGTGTGATTAATTTGTCATTTTCAAACTGTTCCAATATCTGTGCAAGTACACATTAAAAAGGTCAGCAGGAGAACAGGGTCGAAGGAGACATGACCAATCAGACATTCCATTGCTCTTCTGCCTAGAGTACTTACCTCCCACCAAGATGATCTGGATTCGATTCCTGGGCAGGTTTGGACGCCGAATTTTCGCATTTGGGAATCGTGCTGGATGATGCCGCTGGTCCACTGGTTTTCTCTGGGATCACCCATTTCCCCCGTAACTTTATTCTGGTGCTGCTCCACATTCACATTATATCACCACTCATCACCAGCGCTAAAGACCGCAACGTTAAGTGCTGGCAAAAATTTCTTCAATCTCAATTCAGTTTCATATATTACTGTTATTAACATCTCTACCAATCTTT
Organism: Medauroidea extradentata; assembly: GCA_003012365.1. Taxonomy (NCBI): domain Eukaryota; kingdom Metazoa; phylum Arthropoda; class Insecta; order Phasmatodea; family Phasmatidae; genus Medauroidea; species Medauroidea extradentata. The sequence goes on from PNEQ01010871.1 coordinate 79,212, forward strand.
TAATTCCAAACAATGGATTCAGACATACATACAATAAAATTAACAGAAGAAAAATAAAAAATCAATACCAGCCATTTAACACTACTAAACATACAAGATTTTCTGAACATGTCCCTCCATTTTAAAACTCTGTATTTATAGCAGTGTTTAAATCATAATTTATCATGTTAAGTATCAAATAATTATAAAAAATTAAACCTATGCACAAACGCAACAAAACCACCTTTGCATTGTAATTTTTGGTTACTGAAGTACCTTGTGGACGTTTTTTAAACAGAACCTATAGAATAAGATGAAAGTGTATCATTAAACTTTCATCAATTTTTTCACAAACACATTTCAATGCGAGTAGAGGACTGCCCGAAATAATAAATTTAAATTGAGAATTCTGACTGTAAAGAAAAATTCTCAGATCACAGAACTATTCTATACAACTACTTTCCTGAATTTCTTCGCGCAGATGACAGCTATTTTTTATAACAAATACCGAAATTTCATGAGAGCATATATGGTAGTACCAACCTTGAACGATATAGGAAGCCATTAGTGCTGCAGTGTTGTCGTTGCACTGCAAGAGCCCTTGAGCAAGATCTCGCTTGATCTGCAGGCAGAACAAGTAGCGCGTGAACTCCTCCTCGAGTTGTGCAGGGTCCGGTGTATAGAACTTGACACAGAACCTCAGAAGAGTATCAACCAGGGACAGCCCCACCTGGCGGGCAAGTGGCTTCTCCAGGTCCAACCAATACTGCACATTATACAGGCACATATTACAGCAACAACGGTAGTATTACCACCTACCCAAAAATTACATGGAGGTGGTAGTGTGGTTACTTTCTGTCCATTGTTGAGTGACAGGCATGGAATGCATCAGCTGAACTAGGAGCCACCATCATGTTTAACCATCATTGGTCACTTACTTCTTAGTATAAATAATGGTTAACTATATTTCCTAGCAGAATTTATGTTTACAGGGCTTTGTTATACTCTACACCCCTGATTAGCTTCTAAAATTGAGCTTGAATAATACAAAATACTGAATGAATAGTTTTCATTCACTGTTGTAATCCAAAGTAACCAGTTAGCCAATTACTTACGCCTAGTTAATTTCTTGGTTTGTCTCCACTGGCATCTTATAAATAAAACCATACATCCAGTGTATTCAACAGATAATTAAAGTAATTAGGTAAAAGTTTGAAAGGTCACATTTTATCACATGACTTTTCACAGTCACTCGAAAACACATTAAACTAACTGTCCGGCCGCAGCTTTACCCATGTGGAATTTCCTAAGGAACATTTATAACGATAGCTTACCATGTTAATGAGTTATTACGGACATGGCAAAATTTTTTCTATAATATTTAACCCCTCCCCTGCCCCTCCCCCTCCATCAACCTAACGAGGTATCAAAGATATTTGGAAAATACATTTTATGCCATTTCACCCCCCAGTGGGTGCCTAAAGCACAAGCGGAAATCATAAAAAGATTTTGGTCAGCACTTATCATCTTCAGTCATTCGTACTGGTGAGGGATGACATGATGTGAGTATAGAGCAGCACTGGAATGAAGGGGCAGGAGAATCTGCAGATCCCACTAAAAAAAAACCGCAGACCTTGCCAGGAATCGAATTCAGATTGCTTTGGTGGGAGGCTAGTGCTCTAGCATCTGCATCAACCGCAGCCCCTGCAAGTCACACTTAAATATTCATACTTCAATATAAACATGAACTCTTCTTCCAGATGCCACTAATGTGTGCGTACATCACAGTAGTTACCTGTCCCTTGCCTTAAACAGGATTCAAACCTACAACCTTCTACCAGTGTTCCAAACAACTATGCCAAGATAGGGTGTCAGAATTCTTAAGAAATGAAATGATGTATTCATGCCTGTACCCAAAGCGATATACTTATCAACAGGATGGCAAAAAGTAACATCTTTCAAATTATTTCTCCGTGGTCATAACTGTGCTTTTGGAATTACTGAAATATGTACTATACATCTTTCCACCACCTTTATTGTCTAATTTTGATAAGTCATGAAATACATTTTTAGGTCTTTATGTAATGTTCATTCGTATTGAAAAATAATTTCGATATCTCAACAGGTTTATGAGATACGGAGGATTAACAGAAACCATGTTTTATATTTTAATGCTCTTAGAGGTTGAATTTAGAATAATCCTTAAACTACTTTTTAGTGATTTGCGTGAGCTTCATTCAGAAGTAAAAAATCACCTCGATATCTCAACGGGTAAAAGAGTTATCAAGGATTGGTTGAACACACATTTTACAGTTTTTCACCCCCATAATTTTCAAACTTCGAAAAATCTACAAATTAGATAATGTGCATTTTTTTAAAGTTTCACTCTGAAGCAAAAATCACTTCAATACCTCAATGGGTTTAAGTGCTATAGAGGGTTCATTGAAAAAACACTACAACCCTTTTCACCTCCTCCTTAGTTTTCAAATTTCTAAAAATCACTTCTTAGTGGTTGCCTACTGCATGAGGGGAAGCTATCCTATCTAGGTACAGCAGTTTGGACTGCACATTGATGAGTGAGTGAGGCACTTCACATTATATATATACATGCACGCACACTGCATGCCAACAATATAAGACCCCATTCAGAAGAATTGGTGAATGGAAATTGGGCAAGAAGGGCAAAACGAAATATAATTAAATGCCTGTGTTTTACTTTAAAATAATTGATTTGGGGTTCTCTACTCAATCCAGCTGTTTATCATTTGTCTGTGTACATCTAGTGTGTGCATATTGAATACCAACCTGCACTTGTCTTGATTTTGGAAAGTAAACGTAGCAAAACAACACTATCATCGTCGTAACATATCAATCATTAGTGATATTTTGTGGTAGGTAATTATCTTACTAACAAATACCATTCGAGATTGTTACTAAAAATTTAATTATTTTATTTAATTCATTGCAACCCTGAATTCTTGACAAAATGGCAAGTAATTAGGAGCAACATGGTACAAGATACAGATTAGCACTCTGCTGCATGCCTACGGATGAAATGAGGATGTTTTTCACAGACAATTACATTTTACTTACTTGCTCCTTCATCTAACCAAACCAGTTAAAAAATTATACTTACTACACATATATCGATAAGTCTCACTAAATGCGTCGAAAGTATTTAATAAACATTAGAAAGAAGTCTCACAAAACAAACAAACACATACTGGGACATAAGCAAAGACATAGTCAACTTAATGTTGCAAGAAACATTATTACTGACAATCATTTAGAAACTTTTTTCAGTAATTCTAAAATATTTTGATGCAATAACCACTTTTGACTTAAACTGCCTATGAAACCTAATCTTGAAGATAAAGCTAAATTAAGTTGGATACATAGAGCTCTTCGTAATCCAAGTTTAATCACCGCCTTAAATACAAAAATATGCTAGGGATGATATTGCACATGTTCACTCAGACAACCAACTTTCCTTTCAGCATGCATTTATCTCAACCAAATTTCCTCGGAGAACACAGTACCCAACACTGCATAATGAAGTCGTCTGCAACTGTTTAGCTATTCCAAAATAAATTCTAACCTAATCAAGGCAGGCAAAGATCTAAGAGTTAGTTTTATAGGGGAACATCACACTGAAGATTCAAATCTAAGAACTTTTTTTTAAACTACACTTACAAGTATACAACGCTTGGTATCATTAGATAAATTTAACTAAAATACTGCTCTGTTCTGCTCAAATTGAGCTACCAGAAATTTTTAAGCTATGACATTTCTAGAGCCTACCCAAGTTCCTAAATGGAGGGGGAAGGATATCCTACCCCCCGCAAAAAAAAAATATCTGTAACTGAATCAAAGACAGATCATCAGGAGGGAATCGTATGTATTATATATCTAATTATGTATATAAATTTTATAGAGGCATTTTTAAAACCAAACTTTGTATTGAACGTGTATTGCATGATAACATTCAAGAGCTTCAAATTCAAAACTCTGAAAACAAATTATTTTTATTATTGAAGTGTTTGCAACAAAATCCTAGTAAGTAAACTGTCAGACACAAGTTAAATGTGTTTTAAAAATATTCTTACCTTAGTGCCATTGCTATCCTGATATTCTAAGCCAAAATAATCAGCCTCCAATAGGTGTAACTGTTTGCACACTTGGTCGAACAGTACTCTGCCCAGTGCTTTCGCCTGAAAAAAAAATATGACAAATACATCACAATTATGAAAGCTAACACAGCAAGTCTATACACACTATTAAGTCTGTCTGGTTTTTAAATTTGACTTCTGAGAAACATGACCGACTGCTCAATTCTGTTAACCTTTATACCATCCTGGAAAAACAGGATCTCACTCTGCAATCATGTTTACAGGTACTTTTCTCAGAATGGAAATTTCAAAAATTAGACAAACTAACACTACATCACCTATCGATATGTCTAACGCTGTTTGAGGATGAAAGTAGGTAATCAAAAAGAGTATGAGACACAAAAAAATACATAGGGCGAACACAGAAAGAAAAGGGTCTGTCAGTTAATATAAGTACATAATGTAAATGATAAAATAAAATGTGGGCTTACAGCAGTCTCACTTACAATGTTAAATAAAAATGTATGTGTCAGGGCAGAAAATAACCTTTGAAATTTGTGTAATGGATAGAGACCTGAAAAATTTGCTTTTCCTTTTAGGCGCAAGCTAGAATTCCAGCAACTGTAAGTTCGTATCACTTTCACAATTGATCCTTTTCTCATTTGACGCCTCGTGTAAGTCACTCAGCCAACAATAACAATGTAACTAAATGCAGGCCCATCCAACTGTGTCAGCGAGCAGCTAATGAACAGGTGCTGTTTACTTGAGTGCACATATACTTTTGAAGGCTAGCCTACATGTCAAGTGAATTTGCGAATTTTTCAGGTCTCTAATAATGGACTGTGATCCATGCATAGCAATAAAATAAACAAAAAATTCTGGCACCATTACTAGTTACAACACAGATGACAAAGGCTGAAAACCTTATAATTTCATAAGTTTAAAAATGCATTTCCTTTTCACAATGTACTGAAAAATTACGCTGCAGACCAAGTATTAACCTACCCAACAAACTTAGAAAACAATTTTTAGAATATGTTCAAAGTTATGTGATATTAAATTGTTTAAAACTGTATAAATAGGGACTCATATTTCTGGTGAAAATATTCTTTACACTAATTTGTTTCAATCTTACCTGCACATATAAAGCTCTGCTTCATGGCCAGGGATTGAAAATTTTAACTCATACGTGTCTTTTAAGTTTTCAATTTTAATCGTAGATGTGTGTAACGGGGTAGCCTTAATCTAATTGGTACAGTCAAATGAGAAATGTCTTTCCATGCAGATTCATTGCCAATAATAGTGAAGTAGAGCTGCAGATGTGCATGCAAGAGAATGAAACAAGTTGAGGATCCTTATGTATAAATCATAAACACATTTCTATCACTGAAAATTCACAAATTTACACTTAGGCCAAGCATTATTTTTAAAATTTTGTCTAAACAGTGGTCTTAGGAGTACAACACTTGTTTCAGGATTTCATAATCCCAATGCAACATTAATATAGTTATTTCATTAAGTATGGTTGCAATAAGATACTGCTAAAAAAATTTTTAATAATCTCACAAACCGAATTACTGAAAATTTTTTAAATATTTTAAACTACCAGTCAAGTCATACTGTATGTCATATAACAAAGAGGTGTATTAAAATTTATGTTAACTAAAAACTAACACCAAAAATTCCGGTCAGTTTAAGATGGCGATGAATGTTCGTGTACACAGTTGAATAATTAAGCCTTTTATTTAAGATTCCCTAACTGGAACTATTTTTCATTATGACTACACATTCAAATGAAAAGTTAAAGTAACAAAAACTGAAAACAAATTGAGGCTCCTTCTTTGAAACAATTATATTGAGCAATAAATGATAGGTAAAAAAAATGTCATACAAATTTAATAAAAATAAATCCCTTCATTAAAATATTTTTTTTGCAAAGGAATGCGACATATATTTATTTATTACGTATTACTGTTTCTCGGTAATCGGCTACTTGGACTTTGGGTTTTCAGTTTTATGATTATGTAAAGTCAAAACTGCTAACTCCATTGGATACTATAGGTGGTTCGTAATAAAGTGAGCATTTTTAAAGACCACCTTATATAGAATAATAATTAATAATTATTATTTATTGTGACTTCACTCCTTAACATTTGAGTATGGTATAATGTATACTCTTTGATTGGAAACAGGGTAGCTTTGTTCGTACTAAAAACTAGCAGGACACTAAAAATAATATGAAAAGAAAAATAAATTAGAGTTTCAAAAATGCAAATTTTATCCAGAACAACCCCTACACCATAAGAATCAATGTATCGAAAGCTATCAAAAAATCAAATGTCAAAGTAAAATGTTATACAGTAATTTTCACGTTTATAACCGCTATTATAGCTCACATCATTGCAGAGCAGGAGGCGGGAAATAGCTCCATTTTTTATTATAAGAATATTATACGGATGTGATGCATCAATACAATTATTTAGGTTTCCATGTACTTATTTACCATATAATATGCATAATTTTATTTGTCCAATACCTTTGTACTTTAATTTACCTTTGAAACGTCTACAGGAATAACAAACTATTACTGTTCAAACAGTCATCCGTGCACTCGATCTAAAACACAGGAGAGGGCTCGACTGCCATTGGCCACGCTTTCACTTTAAGTCTGCAGGAAGATGGGAGCAGACATCACGTCCTGAAATGTCGTCACAAGCTCGTTTGAGAAAATCAACTGTGTTCTTCTGTCTCTTTATAGTTGTGTCATTCTGTTTTCTGTGTAACACAGTCTGTGCTGCCATAACTGTTGTTTTCTCAATTTTTCTTGCTTTTTTTCTCCTCAGTTATTCGTTTTGAATGTTTATCTTACTTTTGTCTGACATGACATAATTACTTATTGGTAGAGTCCAAAAGTTTTTACGAAAATATTCTTGCACCACTTGTTTCAATTCCTTATGTACACACCTGCAGTTATGCTTCACAGTTAGTAACTGAACATTTTGTATTCTCAGCATCTTGGCGTTATGCACGCAAATCAGAGAAAATGTGGTGTTGCAATAACCTAGTTCTGTTGACACAGTAAAACGAGAGACGTCTCTTCACAAAAAAACACTGTTAATAACAATGAAGCAAAGCTGCAGACGTGCATGTAAGACACTGATACAAGCTGGTGAAAAAATCTATCGTGAAATATCCTGACCATACTTACTGGATCTTTCACGTTTTATTTTTGTTATGTATTTGTCTTTGCTACAGCCACAATCTGCTTCTTTTTCTTTGCTATTTTCTTGTCACATTCTTAGTTTAACTCCTATGCTGCGACATTCAACTATAGTCGAATATACAAAATATTTCTAAACAGCGACATGCGACTTTAGTCAAACACCAAATTAAATGAATCTGTAAACCAAAGGTACATTGTTTTCTCACTTAAAAATAACCAAAAGTAAACTAGTTACAAAAAAAATTTTTTTAAAGATTTTTTTACACTATCTTGGCACAATTAAAAAATTTTTATTCCACAGCAAAAGAGTTAAGGCATCGCCTACCTCACGTTTCAAATGAATTGAAGTGTGTTCGTAAACAGGTTTTTTCTACAAAAATATTCCACGTGTGCCCATTGTGCCAACATACGAAAAGAAAAGAAACTTCAGACAAGGTCATAACCTCATTGTTAAGATGCCACGTTCATTAAAAACACTATTTCTAACCCACCCAACATGGCTAAAAACGGTCTTTTCAGACTTCCGTACTTTTAAATGTACTAATCTTATGTATGTGAAACTCATATAGCAACCTGCACTGAACTTAGTTACAGACTTTCCACCAATAATATTATATGGTCACCTCTTAATGTCCAATAGTAAAAACCGTTCGGCGGCAACCTTGCACGCTAGTTCAACGCTTGGCTCGTTGAGGCGACGCGGCTTTGATGCGCGCTTCAAGGTCGACTTTACTGCTCCGTCACTTTTGAGCCTCTCACGCGGGGGTTGGCGGCGCCCTTAAGGCTCGGTTTCGGTCGCTATTGAATTTTATTATTTTTCGCTTTTTTTGGAATTCTGAGAAGGAAAATGTTAAAATCGGCGACCATACCGCAAATTCTATTTACCACGAGCTACAATATAAGCATAGCAATAGAGCTAGTAATGTATAGTTAGGTCGCAATTTGTCCGGCAAATTATGAATACAAAATATTTGCCACACACATTGCGGCGTAATTATATGTTAACAGCTACATCGCAAGGTCTGTACTGTAGCGAAATGTAAATAGAATTTGAGGTATAATCGCATACTAAAAATTTTTCTTCTTAGAATTCCAAAAATTTGAAATATAATAAAATTCAATATGGCGACTGAAACAGAGCCTTAAGATGGGGTATCAGTCTGCCATATTAGGTGTTTTTTTTTTCCTTCCTGAAACGAAAAGTTAAAATGTGCGTTTATAGCGTGAATTCTATTAATATCTTGCTCTATGGTACAAGCATCGCAGTTGAACTTTTAACGTATATTTTGGCCGCAGTCAGTCAAGCTAATTTACGTGGCTGACTGTGGCCTAAATATACGTTACCTTCTTCTACAATACAAGCATGGCAATTGAAATGTTGAATAGAATTCATGCTTTAATCGCCAATTTCACACCTTTCTTCTAAGAATTTTATAAAAAGTTAAAAATAACATATGGGACGGCATAGCACTGTAATGGTGCACGTCCACAATATTCTATTCAACCTCCTTTGGCAACACATCTCCCTAGTTAACGGCAAAAATGGGGGTATGCCTGGCAGTCAGCTGGGAGGATCGCGCTGCAGGCTCAAAGAGTGGGCAAAGCGAATTGTTTGTGGTCAGGGGGCGGCGGTGAATGACCCCGCGTGCCACGCTGCCCACACTGGCAAGGCAGAGAGCGACTTGCGAGCAACGAGCCATCAGTCCTACGCGCCGACACATGCGCCGTTTACAGGGAGACATGACTCCTTCCGGCAAGAGGCAGAGAGGGATAGAACGACGCTGTACGCGCACACATCCGGAGCTCGTCATCAAAGACACAATTCGCCGCTCTCTCCAGACACTCCGCTTCTAAGGCGAGATCACGACTTACTACTGCGGTAAGCATTTGTAAGCTGTCCGCACCTAATTTACTACCAAGGCGATCCGGGTTCGATTCTCGGCGGGGCCGGTCCCCGGATTTTCGCATGTCGGAATCGTGCCGGATGATGCCGTTGGTCGGCGGGTTTTCTCGGGGATCTCCCGTTTCCCTCGCCCATTCATTCCTCATCACCACTCACCAGCGCTGAGGACCAAAATATTTCACTCCCTCGACGGGAAGCATTTCTCCTGTATTCGCAGCACGGCCAACAGACGTGCAAGGTTGTCCTTGTAGTCGTTTTCCTATAGAACTTTAAGCGGTGACCCTAAAATTCAATTTTCGGATAGTACGAATTCAAGGCCAACGCATTCCTCTCGCTCTGTACTTGAAGAATTCAGGTGGTAGACTATTTTCGGAGTTACAGCAGACTAAAAAGCGCCGTTTTTAGCAATTTTGAGAGGCCAGAAATTCATGTTTCTAACTAGCAAGCAGAATTTTTAAATCTCCCTGCAGGCGAACACAGGGCCGACGCGACCATGATCGTCTAGGGCTCCAAGAAGACGGGGGCAGCAGCGCAGCCGACAGTAGATATAACCAGAACTAGCAATTTTGCGGTGTATTCAAGAGTCTAAAAATGGTAGTTAAAATTTTAAAAGTTAGTACTTTCAGAGCTAAAAATCTGTTATAAAACAGTTTTATAATTTTTTAAAGTTTTTTTTTTCTGATTTCGAACACCATTGTTTATTACTTTATCATTATAATAAAGTCCTTCATATTGTGTAAGGTAACATTTAGCAGAGGCGGATCTAGGTGGGCATGGGGAGGGGGCAGACTGCCCCGGGGCGCCGGGTTAGAGGGGGCGCTGGTGTTGCCAAAAATTTTTACTTGAGAATGAAATGTAAATGAGTGTAAAAATTATACTAACACAACTACCAATATTTAGACTTTTACTAGTATCGTATTTTTATTAACATTGAACACCATATAATGTTATAAATACAGTATTTATTATTGGAACACACGCTTAAGGCCTCGCTCATTAGTTTTGCAGTGGTTTCGAAAATATTATTTTTAATGCAAATTAATACATAAATCAAAAATTCATTCTGGCAGTTTTAACACTTTTATATCGTCATTCGTGTCTCAATTTTTTGTTGCAATACACCAAACTGATTTTTAGATTTTTGCCTCTGAAATAACACATAATTTGTTGTTAAAATAAGCCAAAATGAAGCAAAATAATTTTGTGCAAGCAAACGGTACATTACTTACAAAAAACCGCTCTGGCAAAATTGAGTATAATTGTATGACTGTACACAGTCTCAAATATTTCAAAGCATTTGGTTAAAAAAAATATTTGAGTTATTTGCAATTGTTTGAAATAAATGAAAGATGATGGTCTTAAAACACTGCTATTTGGTAGCTAGTAGGCTAAATAGAGGTTTTACATATTTCTACTAAAATTGTATATACCAGCGCAAAACAACGTATGCAAGATACGTTTATTACTGTCGGGTTGATTGAACTGATGGAAAAAGGGGAGTGGAATGGTGAGGAGGGGGGAGGGATGAGCCAATCACAATTCTTGCCCCGGGCGAAGGAAAGCCTAGATCCGTCCCCGATTGCTATAGGTGATTCGAAATAAAGTGAACACAAAA
>PNEQ01010872.1:11257-23714 GCA_003012365.1 Medauroidea extradentata
AATGGAAAACGTCATGGTGCCATCAGTTGGGGTGTTATACCCAGAAGGTATGACCGAATTACAGCATGATTTATCTCCAATTCATACGTCGCAACGAGTTCAAGAATGGTTTTCTGACCATCACATCATGTTGACCGACTGGCCTCCTCGTGCAGCTGACACGAATCCTATCGAGACAATGTGGGCGGAAGTAAAAAGATTCCTTAAAGAAAATTGGCCGAATCCTTCTCCATCATCCAAAGATGCATTGTGGAATAGTATGTCAGATGCTTGGGATGAAGTCGCTTCTGGAAACCAATATGTTTCATCATTGGTGAACTCTATGTCCCAGCGATTACGCAACGTGATCGATGTGCAGGGATGTTGGTCGAATTATTAAACACTGATTGAACGTAGGTGCATTGAAGTGTGAGATATTCAGATGTCACAAATGAGTCTTCACAATTTACATGACAGACATGTGCATACATTCTACAAGGAGACGTGTTTTTGCTGAGGTTTATAATTGCAATGCGATATTCACGCATCTGTGTTTGTCAGTGAAACAATTATGTTGTGTACACCACCAGCGAAATTAATAGACATAAGTTTACGAAAAGTATTAGACACGTCCGGAAGTATTCCTGATGGTCAAATAGTGCAATGAATACAGAGGTAAACATGTAAATATGTCGTATTCAGACAAGGGTTACGCTATAGTGAGTAGTCAAATTACTACGTGTAGATGATTGTGTGCTCTGGTATCAGGAAGTCAAAAAGAGAAGCTGTGTGAATATCCGGTGTACTGTATTGTAACACGAAAATGTCATGATGTGTTAAAAACTAGTTAGATCAATACATAATATGGTTGTTACAAACGTCACGAAAAGATAATTTTTTGTGAAGCACTACAATATTGCGATTTGTCTCGCGAATGCCTTATGTGAGCAATTCATATACCTCACATGCAGACAGGGTTGTTACATGCCATTTTATATTACACGTGTAGGTAAGGCTACGTACTTATATGTGCTTATTCCATTATTTGTATCAATACAGTTGTTTGCCTAATGTTGTGATATTGTTCTTCTTCACTAAGTATGTTCAAATGTGTAAAGATCATTTGTGATTTCGAATGTAGAATGATTTTTAAGTAAGGGAAAAAAGTATTTACAACTCAATGCATCATTTCCCATTACTTGTCGTTGAACTACATACATAAGTAGGACTACAATTACAGATAAAATAAACATGTGCAATCGAAGTGTTCTACTGTCTGCGCGCCAGCTGTGAGTCCCTGGCGGGTGTGCGATTTTCGTTCGTAAAGATATAAATAATATAACGAGGCGGAAACCATGTCGACGCACGTACTAGCCGAAGTAATGTCGTAAGTTCGGATGAGTTTGCTTGTTTTTTTACTGTGGCGTACATTAAGTTTGCGAAGAAAAATGCGTTCATGACAGGGACTCAGAGCTGGCACGCGGACAGTATGTTATCGTTTTGTTTAAATTGCAGGCATGAGACCTTTATAATATTCAAAAAATTAATTACTAAATGTGTGACATCAGGACGGTTCAATAATTTTTGTTACATATATTGTGAAAACACAACATTCAGTATATTTTGTTTGTTATTTATACTAGCACGCCTGACATTAAATCATTTGTCCATTTAATAAATGTGTATGTTTTGCAGAACTATTAAGAATAAATGTGAATGTCGATCCACTTTAATATAGATATTAATCATTTTACAACGGATTTAATTATACGTGATGTTAAAAGAAGTAACGAACATCAATATTGTTACAAAGACGTGACGTTTATAAAAATGCGTGTGCTTGTCTGGTACACTTAACTCTTAAGTCTTACAAATGTTATTCGTATGAATATGCTCAGATATTTAAACCGACCTAACACATTTAAACATTGCCAGGTTTTCAGCGTCAATTTATTGTAACTGTCCACCAATTTCAAACATGAAGATAGAAAACGTATTTGTAAAACACAATAATGAAGTTACGGAAGTGCACAAATTTTCCAATAACCAGATAAAAACAGCTACCTATATTATATCAAAATGTTAATATTCAATACAAGCGTATTCTCAGTCTCATACTGCAAGCTGAAACTAATGCATATTGTAACAATCAATACGGTAATATTTAACTGGCAGTCGCAGTGACGTTATGGTCCGACTACTCGCTTACATCTTTGCATATAAAACATTGGCCGAACATTGGAGTGATCCAGTGGGTTTTACCGGAATACTTCTATCCCTCTTTGGCAGTCCACTGCTGATCCATTGTGACTTAACCTCACATCGGTTAAGCTTGAACAAAACGTGTAACACCATCACTGTAGTGATTATCTCTATATATAAAAATGAAAGCTGACTGATTGACTGACTGACTGACTGACACATCAAACTGCAGCCCAAACCACTGGACCTAGAATCGTGAAATTCTTTGTGGGGGTTCCCTTCAGGTCGTAGGCGAGCACTAAGAAGGGATTTTTCGAAATTCGACCTCTAAGGGGGTGAAAAGGGGTGAATTGTGTTTCCGAAGAAACGTCGATAGAGCTCGAACCAGACGGCCAATCATCGTGATTTTTACTTTCATAGGACACTCGTAAAAATGCATAGTAGCTAATTTAAGGATTTTTCGAAGTTCAACATTTAAGGGGCTGAAAAGACCTTAAATGTGTTTTCAATCAACTATCGAAATATATCGAACCCTTCGGGATGGAGAGTTGATATTCACTTCAAATTATCGCTTACGTAAATACCCAAAAAGCAGTTTCAGGTTTTTTTGAAATTTGATCCCCAGGCAGTAAAAAGGGGCAAAATGGGTTTTTAATGAATCGTCTATATCTTTGTAACACAATTGGCTATCGTCGTCATTTTAACTTCAATTGGTTGCTTTTACAAATGTCTATGACAGGACTCAAAGACGTTTCGAAATTCTTTATTTAAAGGGGTGAAAATACATGAAATGTGTTTTCGATTATCCTTCCATATCTATCGAATCAATCGAGATATCGAAGTGCTCTTTGCTTTAAATTGGTGCTTTTGTAAATATCTCAAGTGCCATTTAAAATATATTTTCCGAATTCGGCCTTAAACTGGTTAAAAAAGGGGTAATATGAGTTTTCGACTCACATTCGATACATATCGATCCCATAGTTTTTTATATAGCGACGTGATTTTTGTTTAGTATTGATGTTTACTCAAATACCAAAAAAAAAAAAAAAAATTTCAGGAATTTTCGAAATTCACTACCTAAGGACGTGAAAAGGGGTGAAAAGTGGTAAAAAGCGTTTTCAATTAATCGTCGATATATCTTGAACCCAGCGGGGTAATGTTGTGTTTTTTACGTCCCCGAGATACCAATAAAGTATTTTAAAACGTGATTCAATGGTTTTTCGAAATTTTCTCTCTTAAGTGGTGAAAAGACCTTGAACGTGTTTTAGATTAATCTTCGATATCTATCGAACCCGTGGAGATATAAAATTAATTTTTGCTTCAGGATGATGATTACAGAAATTATCGCAAAACGGTTTTCAGATTTTTCGAAATTCGATTTCTCAATACTGTGCAGGGGTGATATGTGTTTTTTTTAGTGAATAATCGATTTTGATTCGACTGAACGGGCTAGCGATGTGATTTACACTTCAGTTGGATACTTATACAAATGTCCAAGATGAAAATTTAAAATATTTCGAAATTCGACACCCAAAAGGGTGAAAAAGCACGAAATTTGTTTTCCATCAACCCACGATATCTATCTAACCAGTAGCGATATTGAGGCGTTGTTCGCGTCAGAGTGATGCTTACGTAAATATTTTAAAAAATATGTATGTATTTTTTTTTATAAGAAACGCGATTATTAAGACTAAAACTTAGTTGGTCAATAATCAAGGCAGACGATCCGAAAAGCAGGAACGAACAGCGAGAAACAACCTAGGAGTTTCACACTACAGTAACCTATCGAGACGTGGTGTTGTACAACCTCTATGAGCCCAGGACACATATATTTTATTTTATTTTTTTTAATAAATTTTATTTTCATGAATTATTTCGACGTTACGTGACGCAGTTGTTTGTTACTCAGGCCTAAATTCCGGGAGGTTCTGGACTCGAATTCCGTTAAAAGCTGCGTGCAAACGTTCAATTCTGACACACAAAAACTACAAGGCAGATCGAATTAGTGCAATTTACATGTAGTCGTTTAAAAGGCGTAAAATTGCAGTTCACTTTCCACTTAGGTTTCTCTACAATATCAGCTGACATATCGTCGGTATACTGCCAAAAGTGATAAAGTCATAAATGCTATTTCGTTTAAAAACTGTATTAAATTGTAGATATTAACAAAATTTTGGTATGTTACTATACTGTGACACAACAGTACGAATCGGCGAATAGACTTTAAACTTGGGCAATTGTTCGTGAACAACATATACATACTCCAAGCATTTTTATAAATTTTTCTCATTTTGACTTTGTCTTTTTTGGCAGTAAACCGACGATATATCATCTCACTAATCTCAGGTTTGGGGCACCAAATACGTTTCCGCGAAACCTTTACCCTTTGAAACTTTGTAATGTCAATAAAGTTAAAGTGAATATTTTGAAAATATATAATTGAGGGCACCGTCACCAATGGTTGTGCAATGGGTGAACGGATGTTTCTCATTCGATTAACCTCTTACCTTAGATGTCTGTAGTTGCCCCACAACGTCAAATAGGCAGGGCTATAAATAAGGCCCAGGAGTAGTCTCTGTTAGTGGCAGGGACAAACTTAAGACTGCTTTTCGCGTGGACAGCTATAGCTACTTATCCTGCTGCAGAATTAGTTCAACTAGCCACTTGGACATTATAACACTTGATGACTGAAGTACCAATCTGGTGTGCAAAGATGTTTTTAAATTAAAGTAAATATTATCAGTTACGAATAATAATCGCGAGCAAAGCCGCGGGGGACTGCTAGTTTACAATAAAAACCTTCAGAAACAACCATAGAACAAGCATTTCAGACACTAAATATCTAACATCAAGCGGTAAACTTGATCCTGATGACAGATTAATGTTGTGAGTTGTTGGTCCAGGTAGTCGCAAACATTCACCCCGTTTGACGGAAACAGTTGTCATTCTCCCGTGCGAAACGACTGCACACGTGGTTCCGTCCATGGGTCCTAACGTAGATTGTTACCATCAAAGCTCACTTAGTAGCCACGGTTCACGTAAAATAAATGTTGTCACAGCATCGTTGTCAGAAGAACGTGACGCAAGGATTATATTTCCTCATATTTTCTTGTTCTGTAGGTAATACCTAACTAGGCAGTTCTGACTGACAAGTGATTGGCGTATTGATTATTAACATATATTACGTAGTGCAAGCATATATGAAGTGTAAAGTTATCGAAATCGTTTGATGTTGCAATCCCATATTTAACAACTGTAATCTGTAATGTATGAACGCACAATTTGCTAACTATTGCTGTCTACAATATAACATAACGTTTCACAACGACGTGTTAATGAAAAAGTGAAATTTCAAACATTTATATTCCGATATTCAAATTGCTTAAACGTGAAATTTCTCAAACACCGTAATACAAGCAATTAAACCAACGCTGACAAAATATTATTCTATATTATCGTGATATTTATAATATCTACAGCTTCTACCAAAAGTTCAAGGACACAATTATATTAAACTAACAAAAGGTTTTGGCCTTATAATTAATCCTACGTGACCTGATTATTAATGACACATGGATAACTGATTCAGGATATGTTCAGAGTTTAATTTGTAAAAAAATTACAATAGGACAGTTTGTTTAAGAGTTGTCCTTGTTTAAAAATAACATAAATTTTTTTACACCTTAATGAATTTCCGGAGATGTAAAAAAATAAAACAATGGATGATATTTATCCTAATTTTTGGGTATAAACGAAAAACCCTAAAAAGAAAATTATAGGCACAGAATAACTCTGAACAAAACAAATTATACCTCGTACAAAAACAAACGTTACTAAAACAATTCAAAGAATTTGGCTGTAACTCCCTCCTTAGTTGAAACAACGTAAATTTTTTTTTAATGTCCTTAGAAGTTGAATTTCAAAACGTCCAGGAACTGCTTTTTAGGTATATTCGTAGGCTTGATTTTGATACATCAATCAATTCGATTTCACAATAGGTTTAAAAGGTATCGGAAATGTTTTAAAATTATTATTTATTGCTTTAGCCCCCTTAATTTTTAAATAAAAAAAACAGGTAATATGTAGAGATGATGGTTTATTGCGCGAAAACTCTGCTGTTTGCTGGGTTTCAACACACGTTCAGGTTACCAGAAGATTACTTGCTTTAGCTTGTACTTGGAACTGTTACTCTAATTGACTGAGCCAATAAGAATCCCGATATTGTAATATGTTATGCCTGTTATTCGTCTGCAGACAGCTACGTTATTTAATAAGTATATCACCGATTTATATATGTTTCCAGAAACATGTTTCATGGGTATGTTGGCAAAACATTTTCGCAATGCGCCATCATCACTAGATGTATTTTTGTAAACTTTATGCTAATGTAAAAAGCACCTTGATATCTCAACTGGTTTAAGCGCTATTGAGGATTCATGGAAAATCATATTTCACCACATTTCACTGACTTACTACAATTTTCAAATTTTGTAAAAGAAAATTACCTTAATTTGTGTCTACGGCGTAAGGAAAGCCCCTTTCAAAATTTCACATATCTAGGTCCAGAGGTTTGGACTGTGCGTTGACGAGTGTATGGGTGTGTGAATGGGGCTCTTCATTTTATATAGAGAGATTATGTATGTAGTGTCAAAATAAATTACACCAAATTAACAAAAAAACATTAAAATATTTTTTTCATATATGGTATGTCATTGCATCAAGAGGAAAGATGAAAAAAGTATGGAGGTATGCGGAAATGATTTTGGAGTTTCAAGGCATTCTTGTATTCATCATCAAATTTATGTAATACACGTATGAAATTTAAGAGGTTTAGTAACATGTTATTCGTTCGTTGGTTCGTCAGGACTATCTTATAAGTTAACAATTCAGCAGAAGAATGAGTACGTGCATAAAATATAATCTTAAAAATATAATAAAATATATAACGTTTATATAACACAATGAAAATTATACTATCGAAGCATGTGTAAATGGATATCTAGAAAATATTTTGCGAGCTTGAAACTCGTTAAAACAAATCAAATTGCTACGCAAATAAAAGAAAACTTAATTCAATATTATTTTGCTGACTGCATCATATATAGGAAGCCGCGGTGGGTGAAGTGTCTACTGCTCGACAAACCTAAGTGTGTCTTCGGAAAATATGTGAACTACAACCGTCCCCCTCTCTGACATACCTCACCCTCCTACTCTCCTGTGCCCCGCTACATCCTCCTGCCAATAGCGAGCAAGTGGCATGGCCGTCGCGACCACTAACCTTGCGTCGCGATAAACAGTGTGTACAGTCTCGTCAGCTGAAAAGTGACAACTGGTGTGTAGTTAGTTTTTGTCCAGGGGGCCTAAGCTCGAACTGCACTCGTATACGATTTGTTAAATTTTCTGTCGATACTCGCACGATTTTAAGAAACGGTAAACTCGAACCATATGAGAACCCTCGTATACGTCCAGACCGTGCGAGTTGGTACTCTCTCTGTAGGCACCGTTCACCTTCACAACTCGTGTACGTCAAGTGTAATAAGCAGACAACATGGCCGCCATGGCAAATGCCACCTCCTTGAAATAAAGCGAGTTTGACGGCACATGTGGAATATAAGCATTACGTATCAGCGTGAAACACAATATAAAACAGCAGTACAAAATTACTGACGCTGAAAACTACTAATTAATTATGACTAAAATGAAAGTTTTTACAACTTACGTAATACTTAATAATAACCTTACATGAAGCGTGTAGTGTAATAAGAGAGTGGTCTGAACTGCAGCGTCATTAGTGGAATTTTTTACCTGCCGTGAGTTCAAAACTTGGTCAAAGCAAGTCATATGTTTTACATAGTTTGTTATATTCTTTTTGTCTTCTTGATGTTGAACATTTGATTTAAACGAAAATTTACTCGAAATATAAGCGTGCGAGACTGTTAATGATTTAACTTTAGTGCAACAACTATTTACTTTTGGCTGGATTCATACGTGCGACGCAACATTTTGTGTCTGGAAAAAAAATTGCCACATAAAAAATGCAAAGACTTGCAGACATGAAATTTTTACTAGCCACTATCTATATTTGCTTACAATAAAGCATTTAAACGTGGTAATGACCGAGTGATCAGCATATTGGTATTTCTGTTACAACTTTCCTAATTTCAAATCCCCACAGTGTCACAATTTTTAATAATTATTTTAATTGTTTTCATATTTATGTGAATTTATTATCAAAATAAGAAGTTTTGTTACATTTCTGCTTGTAAAAACATTAGTTTCGAAACATAACGCGCATTAAAAACTGTTTCCCAGGATCGTAAAAAAAAAAAAAATTCCACACTGCTGTACTTGACATTTAGTAACTTGACTGATGCAAAAATTACCCACGGTCGTGTAAGAATAATTTTTCTGCTAATTTACCAACACTACTATGACCAAAGTATACACACTCAACTTGCAACAAACTTTGAGATATTTTCTTTTATTTATATTCCATCATTTCAGAATGAATTAAGTTGTGTTATTTCCTCCCTCAACATTCTGCCTACTCTTGCTGTTCAAGCGGCTGTCAGCTTGCATTCAGCACGTTTTCTATTCTTACAGTGTTAAACAAATGCCTTCAGTGAGATAGTTGATGGTGACATACGATATCTTATTGAAATTTTTTTGTAATTATTGTAAAAATATAACATAAAAGTGAAATATAAAGAAGGCCGCATTCGTAACTAGAAGTAATCTTATTTATAAGAATAATGACTTTGTAACCGATAATATTTGATACACTACGTTAAAAAAATTGTGATAAAAATTTTATTATTTATTTTTATAATGAAGTATTATCTATATACGAAAGTTTTCAAATATTTCACATTTTTTCACAACTGATTTACCCGTTTTCATTTTGTTCAATTCCACGATTTTTAAATACACAGCCACGCAAGTGTCAATATATGAATTGGATTTTGTGATTAGTAGCCTCCCATAAAAACTTTTTACTTTCTCACTTCATGGATGCCAACCTGACTAAATGATACACACTTCCATTCGAACGCTACTCCCTTCGAATAAGTAAGGCGTATACGAGTGGCCGGCGTTGGAGCTTACAATCTCCGTCTCGTATACGTTTTGCGCCGTACGAGACGATTCGCATACGAGCTCTACTCGCACAAACTCGAGCTTAGGCCACCAGGTCGTGTCGTTTTGCACCGCGTATTTACAAACTATATCATTGTACAGGCCTATTAGAACTACTACAGATGGTCGCTTACAATATGAATGAAGTGAACAGGGAGGGCTCCAAGACATTCCACTCCACTGCCTTCACACGGCAAACATTAGCGCTCTTACCTCCCCTACCCGGGGCTACACTTAGGTTTGTCAAGCAGTAGGAGTAGAGCACTCGTCTCCCTACCGCGGCGATTCGGGTTCGATTCCTAGCGAGGTCGGTCCCTGGACTTTCGCATGTGAAAATCGTGCCGTATGATGCCGGTGGTCGACGGATTTTCTCGAGGATCTTCCGTTTCCCCCACCCTACATTCTGGTGCCGCTCCATACTCTTATCACGTTATCCCTCACCTGCGCTTAAGACATAGACGGTATTGCTGGCCAAAAAAAAATGTATTCACAGAGAGGAAATTACGTTCCAATAAGTAGCTGAATAGAAAATACTGAAAGTTGTTAAAACCAATTAAATCACAAAGAAAGCATCTGCATTTTAAGTAAAATTATTTTTAAAAACCTTTACAGTCTTCTATGTGTGTTCAAAGGTGTCTTTATAAACAAGGTTGTGCTTTCTTCGTCGTCAAATGTTATGTTTGCTACGGTTTTGATGGACGGATAACATTTTATGAGGCTGCTGATTGGCTGTAGATCACGTAATTAACGGTCCCGCAGATGAAAGGTGGATGGCTAGCTTTAGCTTTATACGACAATTAAGAAGGGGTATGCTGTTAATGTTTTTGTTTAATTCAATGTTGACTGTATTATATCTGCGCCACAAGTCTGAGATTACAAGGTGCGGAGGCCCGGGAAGTGATATGCGAGGTAGTAGAATAGCTTTTACTATTAAATTCAAGAAAATATTTGTACTTTGAACGACTTGCTGGGAAGCAACATTTTAAGATTATCACATTACAACAAATAGCCCACGTAACACTTGTAATCTCGTTCTACCGAATAATAAGTAACATTTACAGAAATATTAAATGTTTATGTATATTACCACAAAGCTAACCCTGTAACATTATTTCCTTGAAGATTGAAAGAACATTGTTTTATCATTAATATCATGTATTTTCGTGATGGACATTGCAAGAGTAAAGATTTCAAAACAATTAAAATTCACTTTTAATGAAATTTCTGGTAAGAAATTCTATCTACCCCACTTTTATTTTTATGTCTCAGCAGTATATTACACAGATTCTTGATTATTACACGTAGCGTGCACTGCAAACAGCACCGACACTGATATAGCAATTTGTATGCCGCGAGGATTTTGTCAATATTTTTGGTTACGCATAATTAACGAACTGATTCTTAAATTACAGTGTTCTTGTTTTTCCATATAAATTAATATTTTTTTTTAGTAAGCTATGCTCCTGGATTGTTAACTGTCTCGTTGTGAAACTTTCTCTAAAATGTTTTTCTAAAAAAAGTCACTATTTAAGCAAGTTTAATATTCAGCATATCTAAATACGAAAAATGCTAAAAGTGCACCAGTTTACACCTTGAAATACCAAATTGTCCCGGGGGAGGACCCATGGATTCCCTTCCTTCCGCTTTATTAGAGGGGTTTATTGTTTCAAGATGTAACCCCCCCCTCCAGTTCCGAAATGCTCCAACGCCCCTGCTCTCAAAACATTGCAGTATCGTTGCTGCCGATTATATTTGCTGCCTTATAAACCTTATGTTGCTTTATATACGCACTAGTTGCAAAATAAAGATGAGGGTCAGGTAACACTTTACTGGAATGTGAAAGTAAACATTTGTAGAATTAATACAAATTAAACTGAAATATAATAATATCGACTAATAATACTCCGAAATCTGGTATGTTTGTGGCACAACGTCAATATTTTTACTCCTCATTAAATATATAGTTACTTATGAACATGAAATATCATCCACGTTTATTCTCTACTAAAGGTGGCTAAGAACTTGTTAACCGCAATAACTTGTTGCGATTTGTGTCCTTTTTCCCCACAGCCTTTGCTTGCCGTTGTGTGACGCCTCGCGCTCATCAGTCGCCTGCGCGAAGGCCTGCCTACCGAACATACCCGAAGCGGGACTTAGACAACTTTCCACCTTCACGAGTTGGCCCATTTTTTGTGTCCATGACTGTACGTTACTTCCTAGGATCACCGCCAGGTGGGCGACGCGACGTGACGGAAGGTAATCGTGACTGCATTGCGTCTCTTCAACTAACATGGAATGATGGACTGGGAGCATACAGAAACAGATAGTAAACAGCATTACGTAACACACGTTCTTAAATGAAATGTTCAAAATGACTTCCGTGAGCGAGGATACATGCATCTACCCTCCGCCGTATGGAATCCCTGATGCGCTGATGTATCCCTGGAGTATTGGTATTGTATCACAGCCTGGAGGTGAACCTAGGAAGTAAAGCACATTGTAAAATACATTGGGTATTTGGGGCATTGTCTGTACGAAGTGTTATTTACGATGACATTTAACGAGATGTAAGGAATTGAGCTCTACCACGGTAATTAAGCGTTTCCGGACATGTGTTCATATCACATATTTTCTTTCTTTGTGCGTGTGGAATGTTTCCTTAAAGTTTGGCAGTACCTTTTTGTAACAGCCTGTGTACATGCACATATCCGGTTTCATATTGAAAGTTAAGGGCGTTCAAGTGGGGAAAAATTCATAATTTTATATTTGTATAAAATAGTGTTAGTTTTGTAGACATTACTTCAGAGAACAATAATATCTAACGGAAAAAAATTAGCTCATCTAGTTTTCCCGTAATGTCACTTCAAAGTCAAAATTTGCATATTTTTACTTCATACAAAACTTGAAAACCAGTAAATATAATGAAATGGAAAAAATCTCATCAAAACTAAACGTCACCGTCTACGGCTTGAAGCATATACAAACACATTATAAAATATTTCTGTGTTTAAAATAAATTTCTAAAAGTACCAAAAAAAATTTAAATTTTAAAATTTTTTATTTAACATAAACATTTTTTGTAACGGGTTTTAAATGCTACAGGCCATAGATAGTAACACGTAGTTTTGATATGATTTTTTTA